>JAKSZT010053769.1:31845922-31868908 GCA_026826555.1 Tolypeutes matacus | reverse complement strand
CCCACCTCCCACACCTCCCACCATATCCCACACAAACATCTCCCACAGTGTGGCCCACCACCCTCAATGAACTTACACATCCTGGAGCCTTGCCACCAACCATAGACCACAGTTCACACTGTAGACCACACTCTCTCCCACTCAGTTCTGAGTGGTGTGTGCTGATTTAAAATGGCCTACATCCGTTGCCACAACAGAACTCAGGATAACCTCCAACTCCCAAAGAAGCCCCTGTATTTCAACTGCTCATCCCCTCCCTACCCCAAAAGTGTCAAGTGGCCACTGGCTCCACCTCATTGTTATAATTTCTTGAATTGCTAGAATCACCATATGTGAACAAGAGAATACCATCAAGTCCACTCTAGTCCATAGTTCTTCCCCCAATCCTGAGGGGACTGGGATGGTGATGTCCACTCCAACTCCAAGTGAGAGAGAGTTTATATCCCATGGATATGGTGGGTGGGATGATCCTGCCTGCAGATGCAGGCCCCCTCCATTCCCTGGGCTGGCCATTGCCCATCATTGTCTCCTCACCAGGTGACTTGGATGAGTCCATTGAGCTGTAGGGTAGGAGTTGCAGCTCCACCTAGATTTCATGCACACCTGGCACATAGGTAGGCGGGAGGCTCCAGTCTCTGGAAGTATACCTAAAAACTCCAGCATCACATATAGGTTTGAATAGAAGGGACTGGTGAACCATGTGCAGGGAGGACTTATTTGAGTCTAATTCTGTCACTCTCAGGAACACAGATTCCAAAATAGAACCCACTGATAAGGCATCAGTCTCTGGGGCTATCCCCCCTTATATAGGACCAGGGTGTCTCTGGAGCTCTCAGGAACCCCAATGAGTAGGGTGATAGGCACTTAGATGTTCTATGAGCTCCTACTGAGGTGTGCGTAAGAGTTACCTCTGGGATGACCTCCCGACTCTCTTTGAAGTCTCTTAGCCACTTGAACTCATTTGTCTTTACCTTTTCCCCCTTTTATTCAAGGTCTTTTTCCAGTTGTGTTGCCAGTTGGCACTTGGTATTAATTCCTCGTTGCCAGGGAGGCTCATCCCCGGGAGTCATGTCCCACGTTGGGGGGAAGGTAATGCAATCATATGCTGAGTTTGGCTTAGAGAGAGGCCACCTTTGAGCAACAAGGAGGCTCTCAGGTGGCAACCCTTAGGCACCCCACAACTGCAGGCTAAGTCTCATTTACAAGAGCAAAGACTCACAAGGGTAGTCATCAATAAAAAAAAACACATCAGTGGGTCATCCTATTTTGACAGGCACTGTCCCTACACTCAGAGGACTATTGCTGCTCCCTTGGAGACTGTGGCAGAGCTCTCCAGGCTAGGAATTCAGATTCCCTCATTTCTTGTGTGATTATCCACCCATCGTGACCATTAGACCCTTTATAAATTAAGGCATGGTACCACCATAGTCCTCATTTTGCCGTTACAGGTGAATAGAGATATATGTTTTCTTTTTTATATATAGTTTTTTATTTTTTTTTTTTTAAGGAAACCTAGATTACATAAATATTAGACAAAAAATATAGGGGATTCCCATAAGCCTTGCTCCCTAGCCCTCCCACATTTTCCCACATCAGCAACATCCATCATCAGTGTGGTACATTGGCCACAATTAATGAGCACATCTTGGAGCATTGCCACTAAGTGATGATTATAGTTTACATTGTACTTTACACTCTCTCCTACACATTTTTGTATGTTATTAAAAGATATACAATTGCCTGTATCTGTCAATGCAATGTCATTCTACTCTAGTCCATTGTCCAATCCTGAGGATTCTGTGATGGTGATGCCCACTCCTCCTCTAATGGAGAGTGGGCTTAGATCTCATGAGGTTGGTGGATGCGACTTTCTTGCTTGCAGTTGTGGACTCTCTTCCTTGAGATGGTCATTGTCAGTCATCATCTCCTTGTTAGTTGTCCTGGGTTAGTCCAATGACCTGGAGAGTAGGTGTTGCAACTGTTTTGAGATTCAGGGCCCAAATGGCACATGGACAGCCCAAAGATTCAAGTCTCTTGGACATACGACTATCAACTCTAGTACTAACTCTAGGCTCAAGTAGAGGGGTAGCAGAGCCATGTGTAGGGAAAACACAACTGAGTCCAACTTTATCACACTGGGAGTGTAAATTCCAAAGTAGGGCTCAATGGCAGGGTGCGAAACTCCTGAGTTCTTTGCCCTGCTTGTAGTGTCAGGATGTCTCCAGAGCCCTCAGGAGCCCTGCTATTTGATATAATATTTACTTTGGCATTCAATGAGTTCCTGCTGAGACGTACATTAGTGTAACCTCTGAAATGACCTCCGGACTCACTTTGAAGTCTCTTAGCCATATAAACTCATTTGTATTTACCCTGGGGGGAAGGTAATGTATTTATATGCTGAGTTTTGGCTTAGAGAGAGGCCACATTTGAGAAACAGGGAGGATCTCAGGAGGTAACGCTTAGGAACCCTATAAAACTATGCTAAGTTTCGATTTCAAAAGTAAAGGATCATAAGTACAGTCATCACTATCAAGGGCCCATCAATGCTCCATCCTCCTTCAATCGTCACTGCCTCTATACTCAGGGGATTCTTGCTGTACCATTAGAAAATATGGCAGAGCTCTCCAGGATGGGAATTCAATATTTCTTTGGTTATTGTGTGAATCTTCACCCACTTGACAATACCCTATGAACACTTGAACACATTCATATGCCTTATAGGTGTGCCCCAGGTGAACCTCCTCCCATGCATCCCCATCTCTGACATCCTGCACCAAGGATCCACCCCTGCCACAGTTGTAACCCTTCCATGATCCAAAACGTCTTCAAAATTGAAGCCAACAAAATAACTGAATACAATTAATAGTAAAATGATATAATAATGATAGTTTTAAAAATAATGAATAAAATACAAAGTCTTTTTGAAAAGTTTGAAATAATATAAAAATATAAAATTTTAAAAAATTAACATTATGTCTTTCATCACTATAAGATCTGTTTTCCTTTATGTCCAGTGACATCAGCTTCCATTTATTCATCCAATGTCTTATCTTTTTCATTTTGTCTTCAAAGAAGCTTTAGGTTACAGAAAAGTCACGTACAGAATATAGGTGATTCCCATCTACCCAATGTCCTCTTCCTTTTCCCCTTTCCCCTATTAATAACATTTTACATGTGGATGGTACATTTGTTACAATTTACGTACAAATATTGAAACATTGCTACTAACCATGTGTGATGGTTAGGCTAATGTGTCAACTCGGCCAAGTAGTTGTGTCCAGGTGTTTGCTCCAGCAAGCACTGGGCTAATTGTAATACAAGAGCATTTATGGACTTCAATCACCAGTGAGTTTACTGCGTGGATGACTGATTACATCTGCATCAATCAGGGAGATTACATTATCAATGGGTGGTGCTTTTATCCAATCAGTTGAATGACTTAAAAGTGGAAGTGATTTCAACATTCAGAGAGAATTTCCCAGCTCATTGTTGGACAGGCAACTTCTCCCAGAGACTCATCAACGACCTTTCATCGGAGCCCCTGGTTTGCAGCTTGCCTGAGGAACCTGGACTTGTGCATCCCCACGGTCACGTGAGAGACTCTTTTAGAGTTCCATATTATTCACAGATATCTCCTGATTCTGTCATACTCACACAGGAGCTCTGCAAGTTACAAACATTATGATGTCCTTTTATGTTTCCAAAGATTTACAAACAGTTTTTTGCCATTTCTGCAGAGATTAACACTCAGCCTTTCATTATATATCTTCATTCTATTTTCAGTTGACCTATGTCCTAATTATTAAATCCAATCCAGGAGTTTACACAATATGTTTAGTTAGTAATACTGCAATCATACAGTATTTGTTCTTCTGTGTCTGGCTTGCTTCACTCAACATAATGTTCTCCAGGTTTATCCATGTTGTCAAATGCTTCATGACTTCATTTTTTCTTACAGCTGCATAATATTCCATCATATGTATCCTCCACAATTTGTTTACCCATTCATCATTTGATGGACACCTTGGTTGTTTCCATATTTTGGCAATTGTGAATAATGTCACTATGAAAAATGGTGTGCAGATGTCTGTTCGTGTAACTGCTCTAAGTTCTTCTGGGTTCAAACGTAGTAGTGGTATTGCCAGGTCACATAGCAAATCTATATTCAACTCCCTTAGGAACTGCCAAACAGTTCTCAACAGCAATTGTTGTAGCATTCTACATTCCTACCAACTGTGTTGGTAGGAGTGTAGTAAATAAGCATTACTATCTCTCCACATTCTCTCCAACACGTATAGTTTTCCAGCTTTTTAATAGTGGCCATCCAAATAGGTGTGAAATGATATCTCATTGTATATTTGATTTCCATTTCCCTATTCACCAGTGATGTTGAAATGTTTTTCATCTGTTAATTCACCATTTGTATTTCTTCTTTGGACAAATCTCCATTCAAGTATTTTGTCCATTTTTTAATTGAGTAGTTTGTCTTTTTATTGTTGAGTTGTAGTATCTCTTTATATACGGTGGATATTAAGCTCTTATTGGATATGTGATTGCAAAATATTTTCTCCCATTGAGTTAGCTGCCTTTTCACCTTTTTGACAAAGTCCTTTGAGGTGCAAAATTGTTTAAAATTGAGGGATCCCATTTATTTATTTTTCCTTTTGTTGCTTGTGCTTTGGGTGCAAAGTTTAAGAATCTACCACGTACCAGAAGATCTTGAAGATGTTTACCTATGTTTTCTTCTAGGAGTAAAAAAATCCCTTAACCATAGATCTGGGGGCCTATTTCTGAGTTCTAAATTCAGTTCCATTGGTCAATTTGTCTATCTTTGTGCCCATACCATGTTTCTTTTACCAGTGTAGCTAAGTAATATGCTTTAAAGTTGGGAAGTGAGAGTCCTCCAACTTCATTCTTTCTTTTTAAGACATTTTTTTTTTTTTACTATTTGGAGCCCTTTACCCTTCCAAGAATTTGATAATTGTCATTTCCATTTTGGCAAAAAAACCTGCTAAGATTTTAATTGAGATTTCATTGAGTCTGTAAATCAATTTGAGTATAAATGACATCTTAACAATGTCCCTACATTAAGTTTTCTTCAGTTTCTTTTAGCAATGTTTTGTAATTTTTTGAATAGGCCCTTTTTGTGTTTGGGTAAGTTTATTCCTCAGAATTTGATTCCTTTAGTTGCTATTACAAATTGAATTTTTTTATGATTTCCTCTTCAGATTCCTCATCAGTAGTGTATAAAAATGCTAGTGATATTTATGTAATAATCTTATATCCCACACTTTGCTGAAAGGATCTATTATTTCTCTTAGCTTTGTTGTGAATTTTTTGAGATTTTCTAGATATAGGATCATATTATCAGCCAATAGTGAAAGATTTACTTCTTCCTTTTCTATTTTGGTGCCTTGTATTTCATTATCTAGCCTGAATTGCTCTAGCTAGAACTTCTAGCACAATATAGAAAAATAGTGGTGGCAGTGGGTATCCTTGTCTTGTTCTTGATCTCAGTGGAAAAGATTTCAGTCTTTCACTGTTGAGTACAATCCTAGCTGTAGATTTTTCATAGACGCACTTTAAGATATTGAGAAAGCTTCCTTCTATTCCTCCCTTTTGGAGTGTTTTTTTTTTTTTTTTTAATCAAGAAAGGATGATGTATTTGGACAAATGCTTTTTCTGCATCAATCAAAGGATCATGTGATTTTTCTTCTTCAATTTATTAATGTGATTTATTACACTAATTGATTTTCTTGTGCTGAAGATAAACCCTACTTGATCATGGTGTATAATTTTTTAACCCTTTTTTTAATTCAAGTTTATCATTCATAGATGAACATCCAGAAACAATAAGTGTATAGTATAAGTTGTGAAGTTACAAAAGAATCATGCATATCATCATAAAGGCTCCCATATATCACCCCACCTTGCACTGTTGTGAAACAATTATACAAACTATGAAAGAATATCATCAAAACACTACTAACTTGTGAATATTCTCACTGTCCTGATTTTGTGATACCAGGGTAAGCTAAATATTTGCTATATTAGAAACCATGAGTGTGTCCCCAGACCTAGTTTTTCTCCCTAGGTCTGGTTTTTAGAATGCGGTGATAAACCAAGCCTGATTTATTATATGACCATCCTGTATGGGAAATGACTATAATTCTAGGTATCTTTGGTCAAACTTAAGAGATATAGCAGGGGGATCAGAAGTGACTCAAATGGTTGGGCGTCCGTCTGCCATATGGAGGGACCTGGATTTAATCCCTGGGACCTCCCGGTAAAAATTAAAAATATATATATTGAAGGCATGTGAGCTACCAGGCCCCATGTGTGGGTGCTCCACCAGGGCCTGCAAGTGGGTGAGCCCCCAGGCCCTGCGTGCAGTTACACTGCCAGGCCCCGTGAATGGGTGCGCCACCAGGCCCCATGCGTGGGTGCACCACCAAGCCCCACACACAAGTATGCCACCAGGTCCTGCATGCAGGTACACCCAATAGCCCCACTGAGCCATGCAGCAAGATGATGATGTAACAGGAGAGTGACACAAGGGAGAACCAAGGCGAGATGTGCCAAAAAACCAGGAACTAAGGTGGCGCAGGCAGTAGGATGACTCTCTCCCTCATCAGAGGTTCAGAGAATCGACTCCTGGTAAAGACAGGCGGAGAAGGATGAGAAGAGAGGGCAGGAAACAGACACAGAGAATTGCTCAGTGAATGGACACAAAAACAGCAAAAATGGGGGAGGGGGGGTGGGTAAAAATAGACAAAAGTAAATAAATAAATAAATAAATCTTTTTAAAAAGTATAGGGAAGTAAGATATGGACTATAGTAAGTAGTAATACTTTGATGATGCTCTTTCATAATTTGTTAACAAATGTTTCACAGCAATGCAAAATATTTGTGGTGGAGTGATGTATGGGAGCCCTGTATGATGTTATGCATGTTTGTTTTGTAAGTTCACAATATTTACTAAACACTTATTGTTTATGTATGTTCATGTATGAATGATATACCTCAATAAATTGATTTTAAAATGAAAAAAAATAAAAAGCATTACTATCAACTATAGCCAATATCTTACATTTGGTGAATTTTCCTGAACCTACCCGGTTATTGACATCCTGTATTAGTATTACATACTTATTAGAGTTCATGAAAGAATATTCTCATATTTGCTCTGTTAATCACAGTCCATCTTCCACCACAAGACTCATGTGCTATATAGTCCCATGCTTTGTACCAACCATTCTAAGTTTATACTCATTGGCTTTCTTATTCATCACAGAGTTGTGCTGTCATCACCTCAGTCAATTTTATAACATTTTCATTACTCAAAAAGGAAAACTCCCATTCACCTTTTCAGTTTTGTATTGTGCCTTAGAGTTGATATAGTATCTTCTTAGCCATTGCTACAAAACATTGTAATATTGCTGTTAATTACCTTCCATAAGTTATGTTAGTTGTAATTTTCCCATGTATCACCTTATATGTAACACTTTGTAAAGGAAGAACATTCATATACTTATAGTATTAACCACAATCATCATCCACCACCAAAATCACTATGTTACACAGTCCCTACATTATTCTCTAACTTTTTTCAATTGAAATATTGCATCCACAGACTCACACTGTCAGCCACAATCACGTCTACTCATCGTTTAAGTTCATATTAGTGAAACATTACAGTATTTACCCTCTTGTATCTGACTTATTTCACTCAACATAATGTACTCAGGGTTCATCCAGAGTGCATACTAGTTTCATATGTTCTTACAGCTGAATAGTATTCCATTGAATACATATGCCACATATTGTTTACCCATTCATCAGTTGAGGGACACTTGGGTTGTTTCCATATATTAGCAATTGTGAATAATGCTGCTATGAATATCTGTGTGCAAATGTCAGTTAATGTCCTTGTCAGTTCTTCTGAATACATTCCTAATAATGGGATTGCTGGATCATACACCAGTACTATATTTAGTTCCTTGAGGAACTGCCCGGCTGTCTTCCACAAGAGCTGCATCATTCTACATTCCCACCAACAGTAAAGGAGTATTCCTAATTCTCCTCATCATCTCTAGCACTTATAGTTTTCTGTTTTTGTAATAATGGCTGTTTTATAAGATGTGAAATTATATGATATCTCAGTGTAACTTTGATATGAATTCCCAAATAGCTAATGATGTTGAATATTTTATCATATGCTTTTTTGGCCATTTGTATTTCCTCTCTGGAGAAATGTCTATTGAAGTCTTTTGTCCATTTTTTAAATTGGGTTGTTTGTCTTTTATCCTTGGGTTGTATGATCTCTTTATATAACATAGATATCATACCCTTATCAGATATGTGGTTTCCAAATATTTTCCTTTTCAACTTCTTCACAAAGCCCTTTGAAGCACAAAAGTGTTTAAGTTTGAGGAGGTCCCATTTATCTATTTTTCCTTATGTTGTTTGTGCTTTTGGTGTAAGGTTTAAGAAACCACCACCTACCACAAGAGCTTGAAAATGTTTCCTTACTTTTCTTCTAGGAGTATTATGGTTGTAGCTTTTATATTTAGGTCTTTGATCCATTTTGAGTTAATTTTGTATAAGATGTGATATAGAGGACGTCCTTCTTTCATTTAGATATGGATATCCAATTCTCCCTGAACCATTTGTTGAATAGACTATTCTGGCCCAGCTGGGTGGGCTTGACAGCCAAGTCAAAGATCACTTTGCCATGAATTTGAGTATCTATTTCTGAACATTCAATTCTATTCCATTGGTCAACATGTCTATCTTTATGCCAGTACCTTGCTGCTTTTACCAATGTAGCTAAATATTGTACTTTAAAATCAGGAAGTAAAAGTCCTCCATTTTTATTCTTAAATTTTAAGATATTTTTGGCTATTCAGGGCATATTTCCTTTCAAATAAATTTGATAATTTACCTTTCCAATTCTTTAAAAAAAAAAAAAAAAAAAAGACGATTGGAGTTTTATTGGGATAGCATTGAATCAGTAGATAAATGGGTAGAATTGGCATCTTAATGATATTTAGTCTTCCAATCCGTAAATATGGAACATCTTTCCATTTATTTAGATTTTCTTTGGTTTCCTTTAGCAATGTTT
Organism: Tolypeutes matacus; assembly: GCA_026826555.1. Taxonomy (NCBI): domain Eukaryota; kingdom Metazoa; phylum Chordata; class Mammalia; order Cingulata; family Chlamyphoridae; genus Tolypeutes; species Tolypeutes matacus. The sequence goes on along the minus strand of JAKSZT010053769.1, from coordinate 31,859,784 downwards.
TGTAATTTTCCAAATACAAGTCCTTTATATCCTTGGTTAAATTTATTCCTAAATAATTGATTCTTTTATCCTCTATTGTAGATGTTATTTTTCAGGACTTCCTCCTCAGATATCTCATTAGTAGTATAAAGAAACACTGATTTTTGCATATTAATCTTGTATCCTGCAACTTTGCTGAACTAGTCTTTAGCAGTTTGGCATTGTTTATGAATTCCAAAAATAGATATTGGATTGTGTTTGTAAACTTGTCTGTTCCTCTGGGCATATTTGATTGTATTAAATTCAGAGGTTTCACTTTTACTGGATTAAATAATGATTAAGGCTTTGATTTGGCCACATCAGTGTCAGTAGGACTTTTCATCCCTGCCCCCTTGGTGGGTTGGGGACTCACAGAGAAAACTACATGGCATAGGAGTTAGTTGGAGCTTATTCCTGGAGCCCCGGGAAGTAAAAACACAGAGAAGCAGATATGTGAGGAAAGAGAGAAGGCTCCATTAGACATAGCAGAGGCCCCAGGAAGAGAAATGAGCCATTTGCCTGATAGTTGACAGCTGGCCTTGTGGAGAGAGCAGAGCAGCTGAGCCTGATGAGTGTCCCGGCCCGCGGGACATCAACGAGGACCCGAAACCTGCCGAGAAAGAATGGTGGGACAAGAGACGCAAAGAATGACAGCAAGACAGTATTCTGATCAAGCTGCAAATTTTATTTGAGGGAGCAGGGCTTATATGCTGTTTGGAGAGAGGAAGTGAGTCGGGGTCGGGTGGCGCTCCGGGATTGGAGGGTGTTATCGCTGGAGTGGTGGGCAGATCTTACTTTCGCGCCCTGCGCCTGCGTACTTGTTGCATTCACCTGGGCAGTGGCGGGAACCGGAGAACAAAGGAGCAAGGAGGAAGAAGAACAAGGAAGTGACAAAGCAGATTTTGTGTCTGCGCCATGTTGTGGCGTCCGCCATGTTGCGCCATGTGACCACAGGTTGCTATTGCTTAGGTTGTTGGCACCTCTCTTGGCAGACTCCAGTGACGGCTCCCAACAGATGAGCTCTAAGAGAGAGGAGAAACTTATCCCAGTCTACAGCTGATATTGGAAGAAGCTGTGACCACAGAGACTTAAAAAGAAAAGGAAGCTTGAAACCTTTCAGGTGCTGGTAGCCATCTTGCTCCAACATGTGGCAACAGACTTTGGTGAGGGAAATAATTTACACTTTCTGACCTGGTAAGTGTAAGCTTCTATCCCAAATAAAGCCAACAGATTTCTGGTACTTTGCATCAGCACCCTTTTGGCTGACTAATACATAGTCCATTAGTTCTAATAGCTGTGTTGTGGATCTGTCAGGATTTTCTAGATATAGGACAATGTCATCAGCAAATAGCAAAAGTTTTACTTCTTCCTTTCTATTTGGTACTTTTTATTTCTCTTTCTTGTCTAAATGTTATAGCTAAAACTTCTAGCAAATATTGAATAACAGTGGTGATAGTGAGCATCATTGTCTTGTTCCCAATTTCAGTGGGAAAGTTTACCTTCACCATTGAGTACAATGGTAGTTAAGGGTTTTTCACATATGCAATTTATCATCTGGAGAAAGTTTCCTTCTATTCCTATCTTTTGGAGAGTTTTCATTTAGAGAGGATGTTGGATTTTGTTAAAATACTTTTCCACTTCAATTGAAAGTGTCATGCTATTTTTCTTCATTAAATTAATAATGTGAAATAGTACATTGATCTCTTTTCTTGAGCCACCCTTGCATATCTGGGATAAATAAAGCTATGGGTTAATAAAAACAGCAAAGAACCAAAGAATTAAAATGCAAGCTATGTAAAATATGTACTAAAACCTAAACGTGTCTAATGTACTCATTCATTAGCTAACTAAAAGCCCAAGAAAAACACCCAACATAATAAAGTATTTTTGCAAGGTTTTTAATGACTGTTTCAATCTCCTTACTTATAATTGGTTTAAGTTCTTCTTTTAGGGTCAGTGAAGATTATACATGTGTTTCTGGGAATTTGTCCATTTCATCCATGTGCCTAGTTTATTGGCGTTGTTCACAGTACCCTCTTATGATCCCTTTTATTTCTGTGGGGTCAGTAGTAATGTCCCCTTATCATTTCTTATTTTATTTGCAGCTTCTCTTCTCTTTCTTTGTCAGTCTAGCTAAGGGTTTATCGATTTTGTTGATCTCAAAGAACCAACTTTTGGTTTTGTTGATTCTCACTATTGTTTTTTGTTGTTGTTGTTGTTGTTGTTCTCAATTTCATTTATTTCTGCTCTAATCTTTGTTATTTTTTTCTTTAGCCTTTGTTTGGGATTAGTTTAGTTTTCTTTTTCTAGTTCCTGCATGTTTTGTTAGGTCTTTGATTTTAACTCTTTCTTCTTTTTTAATATAAGTGTTGAGGGCTACAGATTTCCCTCTTAGCACTGCCTTTTGGTGCCCTATATTTTTTATATGTTGTGCTCTCATTTTCATTCATCTCAAAATATTTGCTTAATTCTCTTGCAATCTCTTCTTTGACCCACTGATTATTTAAGAGTGTATTGTTTAGTCTCCATTTATGATTTTTTCCTTTTTCTAACCATTTTTTACTTCCAGCTTCATTCCATTTTGATCAGAGAATGTGTTTTGTATAACTTCAATCTTTCTAAATTTATTGAGACCTGTCTTGTGACCCAACATATGGTCTAAACTGGAGATGGATCCATGAGTGATTGTAAAGAATGTTTATCCTGCTGTTTTGGGGTGTAATGCTCTATAAATGTCTGTTAGGTCTAGTTCATTTATCATATAATTCAAGTTCTTCATTTCCTTATTTATCATCTGTTCAGATGTCCTATCCAATAGTGAGAATGGTGTATTGAACTACCTAACTATTATTGTAGAGACATCTATTTTTCCCTTCAGTTTTATGAGTGTGTGCTTCACATATATCAGGGCACCCATCACTCATTTTAGGTGAATAAATATTTATTATAGTTATTTCTTTTTGGTGTATTGCCCTTTTTATTACTATATGATGACCTTCTTCATCCCTTATAACAGTTTTGCTTTTTTAAATCTATTTTGTTTAATATTAGTATCACGATGAGTTCATAATTGCATTCTCCCCTTATGTTTGTTGATTCCTCAATCTTTAGAATTTTTGGATAGTGAGGCCCTCTCTGCTTCTGGTTGAGAGGGGGCTTAGATCCTGTGGGGCAGATGGATGGAACTGTTTTGCTTACAGTTGTAAATACTTTCTGTTTTGGGAGGGGGGTATGAAAATTGTCTATCATCATCCTTTTGTTAGTTGTCTTGGGTGAGTCCAATGAACTGAATAGTAGGTGCTGCCTGCAACCATGCTGAGATTCAAGGCTCAACTGGCATATGAACAACTAATAGATTTAAGTCTCTGGGACATATTTAACAGGTATAGTGCAAATTATAAGTTCAAACTAAAGAGGCAGGAGAACCATATGTAGAAAAATTAAAAATGAGTCTAATTCTGATATATTGGGGATATGAGTTATCATAAGTTCCAAAGTAAAGCCCAGTGACAGGTTGCCAAATTCCTGGCACTGTCTGTCTTGCCTATAATATCAAGATGTCTCTAGAGCCCTCAGGAGCATCCCTCCTAGAAGCAATGTTTACTGTGGTAGTCAATGAGTTCCTCTTGAGATGTACATAAGCTTAACCTCTGGAATGAACTCCTGACTCTCTTTGATATCTCTTAGCCATAAAAACTCATTTGTATTTAATATTTACACCTTTTGGTTAGGGCCTTTTTCCAAATGCATCACTAGTTGGTGGTTGGTAATAACCCCTTGGTTTCAGGAAGGCTCATTCCCAGGAGCCATATCCCATGCCAGGAGGAAGCTTATATGCTGAGTTTGCCTTCAAGAGAGGCCAACTTTGAGCAACAAGGAGGCTTCCAGGAGGTAACTCTTAGGCAGTATATATTACTAGGCCAAGTTTCAACTTAACAAGTACAAGGTTTTAAGTACAACCATCAATATCAAGAGCCTGGTGTATTAGTCTGTCCTCATTGGCTAGGCACTGCCCACATAATCTAGAGACTCTTGTCACTCTATTAGAGAATGTAGCAGGACTCCCCAGGATGGGAATTCAATATTCCATTGGTTATTGTGTGGGTCTCCACCCACCAAGACAACACCCCATGACTACATGAGTACCTTCATATTCCATAGAGTCATGCCCCAGATGAATTCCTTCCCATACCCCTACCACCAACACACCACACTAGTGATCCTCACCTGCCACAGCTGCAACCCTTCTGAAATCCAACGCCTCCCCCAAAACAAAGCCAAAATAAAATAAACTGTAATTTAGTTTAAGAATTTTTTAAAAAGTTTTTCAGTGTTCTTTTCATCACCAAAGGATTTGTTATCTTTTATGTATATTGACAATTTCTTCTTTATGTTCCTGCAAGGTCTTTTTTTTTTTTTTTTTTTTTTTTCTCCTTTTATTTTCAAGAAGCTTTAACTTACAGAAAAGTCACATAGAAAATATAGAGGATTCCTATATACCCACCCCCAAATATCCTCCCCTACCAATAACATCCTACATGAATATGGTACATTTGTTTCAATTCATGAACAAATATTGAAGCTTTGCTACTATCCATGGTCAATGGTTTACATTAGGGTTTACATTTTGCACTGTACACTTTTATATGTCCTGCCAAAATGTATAATGGCATGTATCCATCATTGTAATATTGTGCAGAACAATTTCATTGCCCTCAGAATGCCCTATGTTCCACCAATTCTTCCCTTTCCCTCCCCTCAGAACCTAAAGCAATCACTAACTTTCCATTTTTGAAGAATAAGTTTCATAGTTACATGTATTAATATTAAGGGTTAATATACTGGTCTATTTTCTTTTATTAAGCACTGCCTATAACTCAATAGATTCTTGCCCCTCTATTTGAGAAGGTAGCAGGACTCACCAGGGTGGGAGTTTAATACTTTCTGTTTATTCTGTGTGTCTCCATCCACTGAGATAACACCCTATAACAGGATGAACATATTCATATTCCATAGAAGCATGCCCCAGGTGCACCTTTTCCCACATATTACCCTACCACCAATGCTCGGTCACCCAAATTTTTGAAAGATAGAATTCTTGGCTAGCAGTTTTGCTCTATTAGTACCTAAAAACAGCATATCACTTTCTTCTTGCCTCCATGGTTTCTGATGAGAGTTTAACAATCTTATTGAGGTTCCCTTATATGTCATACTTGGTTTTTCTCTTGTTGCTTTCAGAATCCTGCCTTCTGATATTTGTCATTCTTAATAATAGGTGTCTCAGAGTATGTCTATTCAGATTTATTCTGTTTAGGATGTGTTGTCCTTCTTGCATATTGATATTTATGTCTTTCATAAGGGTTGGGAGTTGTTCAGTCATTATTTCCTCAGATATTCTTTCTGCCCCTTTTCCATTCTCTTCTCCTTCTGGTACACACTGATAACACATATAATTGTGTATTTTGTTTTGTCATTTGATTCCCTGAGGCCTGTTCCATTTTTCCATTCTTTTCTCTTTCTGTTTTCCTGTCTTTTCCAGTTCAGATGTACTGTCTTCAATATCACTAATTCTGTCTTTGAGGAATTCAAATCTGCTATGTGCCTCTATTGTATTTTATTTTTGCAGGCAGGAAGTTTATTGAGAAGCTCTCCCAATGGAGAGGGTCTGAAGAATAGACTTCAGTCCCCCACCGGCATGGCGGGGGTCTGAAGAGAGACTTCAGCACCTCTAATGTATTTTTAATCTCATCCATTGTGTTTTCATTCCCATAAGCTCTGTTACTTTTCTTTGCAGCTTTCAAATTGTTCCTTATGTTCACCCAGTGTCTTCTTAATATCCTTTATCTCTTTCATCATATTTTCCTAAAATTCTTTGAATTGATTTAGATTTGTGTGATATCATTGATTAGTTGTCTTAAATCCTATGTCTCATCAGAAGATTGATTTGTTCCTTTGGCTGAGCCATCTCTTCTTGTTTCTAAATATGGCTTGTAATTTTTTGCTGATGTCTAGGCATCTGAATATGTTGGTGAATTTACTCTGAAGGTCAATTTCTCTCTCTTACATAGTGCTTTTCTTCGTGGCTCTTCTTTGATTTTAGTTCAATTTATTATGTCTTTAAATATGCCCAGCTTAAATTATCTAAATTGGGCCAGGGACTAATAGGGTGCAGATTTTCTCCCAGGAGTTAGGACTAAAGAGAAAACTAAAAGAAGTTTTTCTTCTTGCAGTTTCCTGGATGGCCAGTACATGAAATGTGTTCGCAATCCTTTCCATGGAAGTGTTTCTTTCAAACCCTGTTTGCCCTTGTTTCTGGTCTGGCTAGAGCCAAGATTCGAAGTTGGCTCTGCTAGCCAAATTCACTGAAGGAAACCCTCTCTCCACCTTCCAAAGCACCCACCTTTTTTAAATGAATCAGCTGACAGGGAAGAAGGTGTCTATTCCCTCCTCATTCAACTGCAGTGAGCCAGAAGTTTTACCCAGGCTTAATGTCTTGGGGGGGGGGGGTGTCCTTCCCAGGCACTACAGGGTTTGTTAACTCAGATTTTTTGTGTCTGGTTCTTTGTCTCTCTGTCCCTTGCCCTCTTGGGGGTTGCACAGCACTGTACTGGTCTGCTGACTACCAAACCAGGTCCCTCAGAGAGCTTTTGACCTGTTCTCCAATGTTTTTGTGAGAAAGTTGAGTACTGCCTGCCTAGTCTGATGCCACCTTCCCAGAACTCCCCTTGTATTTCTTTTTTTAATAAATGAATGTAGTGCTACATATTACCTGCATCTATAAAAGTAAATGAACCAGCTTATATAGTGAAACATGACTAGAGAGTGATCTCCCTGTTAGAACACCCTGAACAGAGGAAGAAAATGGACAGCAACCCAACCCTCACTCCTTCACAAATAAGAAATTAGTCTATAGGCATGAATCATCACTGTGGCTGCTGCTCTATTCTTTTTTCATTTTCATTTTATAATAACATGATTCTCATTCAGTAAAATTAATTATTTTATTATACAGTCATGATTATTTTGAAAACTGAATAATATTTGCTGATTTCTTATAAGAGGCAAGATATAAATCTCCAAAGAGTAGCTCCATGGCTCTTTAAATTCAACCACTTCCCAAACCCAGCCCGTGGTCCTGCCTCATCTTATCTCTGCTCTGCTAGCATTGCCAAGGCAGGATTTTCATATAATAGAATCACACAAAAAGTAGCTTTTAGAGCCTCATTTCCTACACTAGAATAATGCAATTAAGATTAATCCTTATGAAAATATTATTTCCTTTAGAAATAAAATGCATCCCTTCATCTGTTTCTTTCCATACAAAGTTCTATGGTGTTTCTTATTCTATGAAACTGGTGTTTATCTTTCATTACAGGGAATTTATAAAGTGAGTTAAAATACAACTTAACTATTACTATGCACCTTGTGTGATTCAAGTAGTCAACAGTGAGAGAGGAGATAGAAAGTAATTGACACTTTTGGGAGAGCATACTTATATGGGTATTGGATTAATATCCCTTTCATCACCAGATTTACTTTACCTGAGTTATATAGGTGATCTTGCCAGTCATACATGATGGTGATTAGAGGGTCATCTGAACAGAAGTAACAGATGAGAAGAGTAGGGCAGTATGAGAACATGTGGTGCATTTTGAAATATACAGCAATGTAATGTAATTAAACAAAAGACTGTTCATTTGCATAAATTTCCAGATCTTTTCATAAGGTGATTAGACTGATTTTTCAAATCTTCTTTGTGTTGCTATTATCTTGTACTCAATGTCAAATATTACTGATTTTTTAATCATCAGGAAAAAATAGCCTGGAATGGACAGTACTGTGACTTAAAAACATTAAGTTACAAATGACAAAATATTGTTAATTTGTAATGAATATATAAACCATTTCAGATTTAGATTTTAAGATTTTTTTTTTATGTATTTTAGGATCAAATTTAAGATAAAGAAGAAAGAAGCTGAATCTTAAACAGGTAGTTTGTCACCTTTGTATACCTGAAACCAAACTTCTCAGCTCCTGTCATAGAGCAGCTCTGGTTCCTGGAGCTCTCACCCTTACCATCACTCCTAATTTCCTCTTGAGCCAGATGAATAACTTTGTCCACTTAGGGCCTCAACTTGTCATTTCATGTTAGTAATATTCTTAGTTTTTCTCTACTCAATTTAGTCAAGCATGTATGTGTTGGTGCCTATGATACCTCAGACACTGATTCAACCTCTGGTGTAACAACATGTTGACTCAGACATGGTCTTTAACTTCAGGAAAATCAGTGTGTGAAGATAAGAGGGTAAGTGTAATTTAGTCTTCTTCATGTGGCAGTGAGTTGATATGCTGAGCAATGGGGTTGCATTGATAAGGTATCTTACTAATAATCATACTTTATTGGGCAAATATTGTTACTAACACAATTTTACAGATAGAGAAACAGGCACAGAGAAGTCATGTGTCATGCCTAGATTAACCAGGTGAGAAGTGAATGGGCCCATTTTTAAAACAAGGAGTTCTCATGTCAAAACTCAAGTTTTAAACTCTGCACTGGACACTGCACATCATTCAGCTTCCTGCAGTACAATCTGGTAGCTCTCTGAGCAAGGAGTCCTGGCAGCTGAAGTCACATTCTTCAGAGGCAAGATGTGATGAGTTCAGTGAATTAGCATCTGTCACAGAGATTTCTAAAACAATACCTTTCCTGAGGGTCAGACAGGGTACCCTACTCCAATCAGAATCTATGAGTTTAATATATTAGGAAATTACAGGGGTGAGCTTGACCATCAATTTAAATTTTGGGGGTGCCTTTCTAATTGTAATCATAGGCTTATACACCTCTTTTTTTTAATTCCAGAAATAAAGATTTGGTCCGTTAAGTAACTTGCCCAAAGTCACTCAGATTTTAATGTACCAGATCTCTGAATTAAAACCAGAGTTATCTGATCACTTTTGTTTTATGTTCTAGATGATGATAATTCACATGAACATATAAAATTTAATTACTTGATACCTGAAATTTCAGAAAGTTCAGATCTTTACTAAAACACACCAAAGCACTCCTCTTTTAGAAATGAAAGCAGTGATTGTATCCTGTAGGTTATACTATACAAATCTTTCGTGAAGAATGACAGCTGAATGTTGTAACATTTTCAGGAAAGACTTTTCAAATCTTATAGAAGATTTGAGTTTATCTTCAAAATCTGTCTTTCCAGTCTTATATAAGAAAAGCCTTTAAGTGTTTTACTTACCTTTCTTTTATCGAATACAAAATGCATTATCATTTTTCAGATAAGCAGTATATTTGAATTGTTTTGTTTATTTTTTTCTATACTATAGAATGAAATAATTAGGTATTACAAGTTATGATTACAGGGTTAAAATTCTTAGTGTCATGGAAAGGGATGATAACATAAATCATATAAACAAAACCAGAAATGACACAGAGCTTTACCATCCATTAAGACATTATATTTAAGGCTTCTTGAAAAGTCTAAATGAATCTTATAGAGAAGCAGGAGATAAAAGGATAAATAAATAGGAATTTCCATGACTAAAGCCTTCAAAATACATGCAATGCATTGAATATATAATTTACTTAGAAATCAGTCAATTTTACAAAAAATTTGTGAGTATACTTCAAATATAAAGAGTATTACATGATGAGTGTGGATGGCAGTTGAGAGGGAATACATATTCCTTTGTTCAACTTCACTCAAAGAATCTTTGGCATTTGTATCTCATTTTATATCACATGGTATAACATATTAAATGGGAACAAATTAAACTCTTCATTAAAATAACTACGTTTAGAAGTTGCATTTTTTTGTATAAAATGATAGATATATTTTTAAAATATTGTCCAAGTCTTCTGGGAAATTGTTTATGATGGTGTGTTTATTTGGTCCAAATTTAACACTCCAATTTTATAGTAGAAAGTGTCTATCAGGGGTTCATAAATTTTTTTGTTCCACAGACCTCTTTGCCAGTCAGGTGAAAACCACAGACTCCTTACTAAGTCCACACTATATAGTGTATTATTTAATAAATATATCACACCCACACCAACACATCCCCACAAAAATAATGTTGTTTTTTTAATTTTCAATTCAAGCTTGTGGATCCCCTGAAAACTTTCCATGGACCCCCACCCTGGTTAAGAATCCCTGGTCTATGGCAACCATATAGTATAATCCCTTATTTTGCTGGTGAGGAAATGGCTGTGAATAGCAGCACACTGAAAATTTTAAAACCCTAATGACCAAGACAAGTCAGTAATAGGGATAGCAGAAGTACAGAGCTCCACACCCTGACTTAGGGTGTGCTCAGAACCTTGACATAACCAATCAGACACCCACAAAAAAACACAAACCTCCTTGTCTTCCAATAACTAATCTTTTAAAAATATAACTGCTACACACACACACACACACATCCACAGAGCCACATCACATACAAAAACACAACACAGCCAAATTTGCTGTGTTGATGATGTGTGTCCTTTTTTTAGTCCATCTTCACAGACATCCTATGGACTCTGTCAAAATTGAGCAATGGAGCCACAATACACACTATATAATTTCGATGATGCTCAATAAGTTGACACTTCAGGTGAGCTGTCTCTTTTCCTGAATTCTGTGTGCTGCCCTAAATTTTTCCACAATTTTTACCAATATTTAGGCTTCTGTTTATTTCACTAAATTTGATATGTATTTTTCATAGTAGATATTGGGCTCTCATTACTAACTGTGTTCATAGATTATATGGTAATCATGAATTTTATACTATTATATAAAATACTCATATCTAGATTGTAAATTGACTATCTTAGACCACAGTTATCTCCCTGTTCCAGCATCCTGGTCAAGAGAAAGAATATTTGCAACATCCCCAATGCTGACCCCCATATGCTCTTTAGGGCTGTGAAGCTCAACCACAAATGAGATTTCCTTTTGCTGCATGAGTCACCAATATGGCTACTGCCATATTCCTTTATAAGCAACAGAATTTACATATATTAAAATCCAACTTACTAGGATTCCATTTCTTGGAGTTTTGACAACATGGATATGGTGTGTACCAACTGCTACAAGGAAGATAGAGAAAAGATATTTCACTCCAAAAAGTACCTCTGTGGCTTTCTGAATTCAGCCACTTCCCCACTCTCTGACCCTGGGGACAGATACATCTTTTCTCTGATCTGATAGCATTGACAAGGAAGAATATTACATAAATGAAATCATACAGAAAGTAGCCTGTAGAGACTGAATCCTTATACTAGCATAATGAAATTGAAGTTAACCCTCAAAAAATTCCATATATTGTTTAGAGCTATAGTGGTGTCTCTTCATCAACCTTTCTTTCACACACACACACACACACACACAAAAGCCTGACAGTGTTGCCTCTTCCAAAAAAATTATCTTTCCTTTTTAAACTGGAGAAGGGCTTGTAAAGCTATCTAAAATAAAATTGACAATTATTTTGCAGTTTTTATGAATCAAGGCCAATGGGTAGGAGTAAGATCAGAGGATTAAGAGCAATGAAAGTCACACTTTGGGGATGAAATGTTTAGTATTGAATTGATAACCCTTCCATCACTGGACTTATTTCACCTGCATCAGGAGGAAGATCTTATTAGTCAGAAATGATGGTGACTATCCAAGAAATGAAAACAGTATCAGCAATATGTGTACATATGGTACATTTCAAAATCCCACAGCAATACTGTGTATTTAGAGAAAAGTGTGTATAAGCTTCAATAACCTAATCTTTCACATAAGAGTATTAGGCTGGAAGATTACAAGACTCCTCTCAGTTCTAATATTTTATACTTTTGAATTTAAAAATATGACTGATTTTGTTTCATGTTCAGAAAACGTAGTCTGGAATAGCTTAAACTGTGATTTGAAAGGATATGAGAAAGTTAGATACTTTTTAATGTGGTAATTATTGAACATTTTCTTGGCCTGTTAGGTAATTAAATTCAATTGTGAATACTATATAAACCAACTTAGGCTTTCCACTGTTTTATTTTTAATTATTTGAAGGGAATGTGTAACAGAGGAAAATGATTTAAGCAGGTAGTTGGGCATCCTCATGTCAATGAAAACACATGTCTCAGCTGGTGTCACAGAAGGAGCTCTGTCTGTTGGAGCTCATGTTCTGGGCTTTATCCCTAACTCTCTCATGAGCCTGCTAGATAACTTTTGACCTGTCTTTTCATATCACTATAATTCATAGTTTTGCTAACTTTAATTTACTTAAGCAAATATGTTTTGATGACTGATGAGGTCTGAGGCAATGAGCTAAGCCTGGGGATAACATTTTTGCTTGGTACTATCTTTACCATCACGGAGCTTAGAGTTTGATGGGTAAGACAGAAAAATTGGGATTTTTATTGCAGTGGGCAGAGATGAGAGCTCTGAGAATGGTAAGTGAAATGGGGTTTTGGAATCTGTCTTGGTAGATCTAGAACACTCAGAAAAAATGATGTCTCAGATGACACTAAGCTTATGTAGGAGGGAACCAGGAAAACAGTACAGAGCAGAGAAACTTCAAGCCATACGTCTAACATATGGGAAATATGAAGAAGAGCTTGATCTGTCTAGGGAATGCAAACCATTCAGTGTGACTAGAGACTGTATACTTCTGAAAGAATAAGGAGAATATGGCTGGAGAGCAGCCACCCAGAGTTCTGTAGATTATTTGTGGCCCTGTGTCTTCCCTGGAGGGCATTGGTGAGCTATCTATAGAATTTAAACAATCCTGGGGGCAAGAATGAAGACAAGAGATAAGTTAGACAGTGTGCTTATTAACTTCTTGAGTGGTGATGGTGACCTATGTTATATGCTTCAAGAGAAAAACTGAAATTGGATGTAATTGAGTGATATTTTAGAAAAAAGAGAACTTTTAAAAAGTTCTCACGAACTCCCTTTTAGAAACAGTCCCCACAGTTTGTAGCAGTTAAGACCAAGCTGCTGAGGAGAAACAGGAAAGTGGGGACAAGCAAGGGCTTGGGAAACAAGCTCACATTTTAGCTACCAACTTGAAGGCACCCTGTCACCTTGGGGATCACCCAAATCCAGGCTCCACATCAGCAGGAACTTCCTTCAAGTGTGGATAGGTGGACCACTGGCCCCAAGTTGCCTTGCCACAGGGACCTTGCTAGGGCCTTGTCCCAGGGGATAACAATAGGGGCCTGAACCATCAACTAGGAAGACCCTCAGGTGACCCTTAATGTGGCAGATAAAATTAATATCTTATTTAACATAGGAGCCACTTACTTGGTCCTGACCTGCCACTCCAGACCTCTCTAGTCTTGGTCATGCCTAATAAGAGAAGTAGATAGGGAATCAAGACCTTGGCCATTCACTAAACCTCTCCCCAGTACAAGAGGAAACTTCCTCAGAAGCTATCAATTAAGCAACACCCTCTCAAAGCAGAAGTTGTTAAAGTCCTCTGGCCCAGGATTAAAAGTGCCTTGAAAATGGCCTCTTAATTCCTTGCCAATCCCCTTGCAACAATCCAATCCATCCAGTGAAAAAGGCTGCAGGACTTTACTCCTTGTGAGGGGTAGCTAATGGAGATACAGCCCAGAATATCCCCAATTTGTGTTTCGTCAGCTTCATGGCTTCCCTGAATCACACTGCTCCATGCCTAGCAGTATGTATGTATATGTGTATGTAAGAAAGAGTGAGAAAATAGAGAGAGGGAGGGAGTGTTTTCATGTTTGCATATACTTTTTTAGTAATATATTCCATCAGTATACTTTTTACAATTGTGTATTAGTTTCCTAGCTGCCAAAACAAGTACCATACAAAAAATTGGTTTAAACAATG
>JAKSZT010053769.1:31806318-31825922 GCA_026826555.1 Tolypeutes matacus | reverse complement strand
AAAAAAAAAAAAAAGAAGAAGAAACAAGAGACTCATCTCTGCCTGCCTAGTTTCTCTCATTTCCAAATTCAGTAAGGGTGGCTTAGCATCAACTCTTGTCACTATCTCTGCTTTATTCCCTGACTTTTAGCACCTCTAAATTTTCTTTTTCCTGATGAACTTGGCTTTGAATTTGGTTCTTTCTCCTTTTAATATATGTATTGTGATAGTTTGAGATTATTTATGAATCCCAAAAAGAGAAAAATTATGTTTGTAAACATATTCCTCTGGGTGTGATGTCATTTGAATATATTGGATTCAGTTAAGGAGGCATTGATTGGATTACCTATTAAGATTACTTTGAGGGCTTTCTTTAATATGACCACATCAGTGGAGTGTGACTCAGGTTGAGTCCCCACCATCTTGGTGGGTCTGATATAAAATGGAAACTCACTGGAAATAGATACACACCAGAGAAGAGAGAGGCCTGTCATTTTTTTATCCTGGTGCCCCGTGGAGAGATGAGGCATTCCCCTGATAGTTTGCAGCTAACTTTAATCACAGGGAATGGCAGTACTAAGAGATGTCCTAGAGGATCTCCTGTATTACAGGCCAACTCTTCTTTACCTCCATTGTGTAGATACAGTCCTATTTCCCCTTGATAGTCAGGATCAATCACCCATTCCCTTCTTTGCCTGTTGATTTAGATGTAAGAGGAGCCCAAAGTGGCCAGGTAACCAGTCTTAACTTCCAGTTCAATGGAATCATTGTTGTGTTCCCTGGTGGAAGCACTCTTTCTTTTTTGAACTAAGACCTGTAGACCAGCAGAGCTTAAGATTACAGGGACAGGAAGCAAAAATTTTGCTAGTGGGTCACTAGGGGTAATAGTGAATGGTCCCACTCCCGTTTCAACCTCTTGATTCCTGGACCCATGAATCCTGGCTATGGGAGAAACAGCATCATAGGGTGGATGCTGTTTTAGAGCATTCACAACCTTCTGGAGAATATTGCCTCAACCCTGCAAGGTATTGCCACCTAATTGACACTGTAATTGTGTCTTCAAAAGGCCATTCCATTGTTCTATCAATCTAGCTGTCTCAGGATGATGGGGAACATGGTAAGACCAGTGAATTCCATTAGCATGTGCCCATTCCTGCACACCATTTACTGTGAATGAGTTATTGAACAGAAGCAATGTTGTTTGGAATGCCATGGTGGTGAATACGATATTCAGTAAGTCCATCGATGGTAGTTTTTGAAGATGAATTGCTTGCAGGGAATGCAAACCCATATCCAGAGCATGTGTGTATTCCAGTTAAAACAAATCCCTGCCCCTTCCATGATGGAAGTTGTCCAATGTAATCAGCCTGCAACCAGGTAGCAGGCTGATCACCTGAGGGGACTGGTGCCATGATCACCATATCTGCTACTGGCAGATTAGGCACTCAGCAGTGGCTGTAGCCAAGTAAGCCTCGGTGAGGGGAAGTCCATATTACTAAGCCCATGCATAACCTCCATCCTTACCTCCATGGCCACTTTGTTTATAAGCCCATTGGGCAATGACAAGAATGGCTGGAGAAAGTGGCTGAGCTTAGTCACAAAGTCATCTTATCCACTTGATTATTAAAATCTTCCTCTGCTGAAGTCACCCTCTGTGAGCATTCACATGGGACACAAATATTTTCATGTTTTTTTGCCCACTCAGAAATGTCTGTCCACATATTTCTTTCCTAGACCACTTTGCCACCAATTTTCCAATCATGTTCTTTCCAAGTCCCTGACCATCCAGCCAAACCATTGGCCCATGAATCAGAATACAAAAGCTACTCTGGCCATTTCTTCCTATAAGCAAAATGAACAACCAGGTGCACTACTTGAAATTCTGGCCACTGGGAAGATTTTCCCTTACCACTGTCCTTCAGGGATGTTCCAGAAAGGCGCAGCAGTGCTGCACCTGTCCACTTTTGGGTGGTACCTGCCTATTGTGCAAAACCATCTGTAAACCAGACCCAAGTTTTCTCTTCCTCAGTCAACTAATTATAAGGGACTCCCCAAGAGGCCAAAGCTGTGAACTGGGAAAGAGAAGGTAACATGGCAGGGGTGGTAACCATGAGCATTTGGGCTACTTTCTCGTATAACTTGTGCATTCAGGACCTGCTCAAACTCTATCTTGTATATACCACATCCACTTTATTATGGAGTGCTTCTGTGCACACCCAACTTTATGGTTTGGTGGTTCAGACAATACCCAGCTCATGATAGGCAACTCAAGTCTCATGGGAACTTGATGGCCCATGATTAAGTGTTCAGTCTCTACTAAGGCCCAGTAACCGCCCAAAATCTGTTTCTCAAAAGGAGAGTAGTGATCTGCAGAGGATGGCAGGGCTTTGCTCCAAAATCCTAAGCCAACAGATTTCTGGTACTTTGCAAGGCACCCCTTTGGCAAACTAATACATGCGTCATTTATAAGTGTTTGGAATAGCAGAAGAACCTGTCTTTGTAATTTCTTTTGTCCAAGTACAAAAGTATAATTATATTAACCAGATAAATTTTGAGACTATGAATATTTTAAAAATTGCTTTGTGTCCATGTATATTTTACATCACTAACTGCTATCAATATGTCTTTGTAAAGTGTATTTTTTACCAAATTTCTCAGTAGAGTTTTCTTTGAAATGATGACTCACATCATCAAAAAGTGTTCTGTAATTTAGTTATGTTTCTTTTCTTTTTTATCTTACTTCCTGTTGAAGAACATTTATTTTGTTTCAATTTTGTTGTGTATTGAACAATTGTGTTTCTCATCAAAACCTGTTGGTAAAAAATGAGGCCAACCTTGCTTTATAACATAAACTCAGGGGTTTGTTGGCAGTTAGATACTGTGAGAGTGTCAAATAAAATAGTATTAAGTTTGATAGCATTTCTACTGTTGACTGATGGCCAAAAATCCACAAATATACTATGATATTCATACCAAAATAATATTCCCTGGATCATAAAAATAATATTGCCTTTTTTCCTTGCATTTTGCAAATGTACATAAAATGATATTTAATTCTCTTTCTGTGTTTCATGAGAAAATATAGACTGAACCAAAAGACTTACAGTAAACTTTTTGGAATGATTTGATAGTCAAAAAAAGCTACTACAAGATAAATTAAAACTTTATTTTAAAGAAAAAGTTGTTACTTTTTAAATGACATTTTCCATTTCAAATTAAAGAAAGGAATTATAAACAGCAAAGAAATAAAACATCCTCAGCTACTTCTCCACTTCTCACTTCCCTCTCACCTAGCCTCCACAATGCCTAGTCTGTCTTAGTTCCTACAAATCTATGGCAGAAAAGTGGTTGAACCATGGTTCCTGATATTGCACTTGACAAGCGATGCTGATGATTTTTATTTTTTCCCTTCAAGTAAAGGATAAGGAGTGGAATCACTCTGGGGAAAATCCCAGATGATAGACAACCATTTTGGGGGATTGAGAAAGCCAGAGAAAATAGTAAAATAAGGTTTCTTTAAAAGACATAAATGTGGAGAATCATTTGAATTGAGTATCACTTCAGAATATGCCTTTTGGTTTGAGGACCTTCCCCAGTTAACTTTGGTAGCCCTGCAGTCATGTGCTGAAAATGACAGGGCTTGGATGGAAGGATTCTGGACACTTTGTCACAACTGAAGGACAATCTTACCCCATATAGAATGTGTGTGTTCCATGGAAATACATTAAATTTGAAGGCATTCCCCAGTTCTAACTGATTTCTCCTGTTTTTACAATTGATATAGGACAGTGATTTCACTTGGCTTATCAAAAATATATATATATATACAAAAAACAAACAACAGCAAAATATATCTGACTAACCCCAATGCAGATAGATTCTGTAAACTTTGAAGATGAAATTAGATGTGGATGCTGCAGATAAATCAAACTGATGACCATAAAAATGTCTTTAGAGCTAGTCTTAGGGCAGCTGTCCAGTGTTCTGATGGTCTTATCTGAATTCTGGAAGCAAGGCACAAGTCTACTGGAGTTTTCCTTGGAAATCTTACTCTATGCTACTTGGATTGCTCTCATAATAAAAGTCCAGTGGCATAGTTTGAAGAAGAAAGAGTTAGCCAACCACATTCTGCCCAATGTGAAGAATATCTTAAAGTTAGTGAAAAAATTGGACAGATAACTAAATTGGATAAAGAGCTCAGGTCATCTTCAGTAGAGACTAATCTTCCAAAGTCACAAATTCTGTGCTTGACAGTACATAATAATGATTCAAACAGGGTTCTCTTTTCACTGGCAAGTGTAGTAGTCATTCTGGACAAAGAACAGGCAAGTGAGGTCAATAAATTTTCATTCAACAGAATGATGATGGCTCATTTTCCAGGACACACAGTATCTCTCAATGAGGCATCCAAATGCCACCACTCCTACAAGCTGGGGACCAAAAATATCTTAAGGTTATCTTAGGAGAATGGAGAATAATACCAGGAAGAGACAATGTTTTGGATGCAAATGCTTAGCTTCAGGAAACCTCAAAGCTGCTTGCCTTGGAAGATGCTACATGGAATGAAAGCAGGCAGGAACTCAAGGAATAAGAAAAAATCCTTGAAAATTCCATAATGCAGATGGAATGCATTGTAAAAGCAAAGAAAGCCAATTAATATCTCTGAAGGTAAAAGTTCTGAAGATAATAAATATGCCTGCTCTCTATGAAGATGGCATGCATGTTATCCATTTGGAATGAGAGGAAAAGGGTGAATCTGTAAATAGAGATGAGTATTATAAGATAGATGGGGACGTCCCAAATCTTATCAGTGCCATAACCTCAAATGTTAATTTAAACAGACTTGAAAGAGAAAAGAAAGTGATATATTAAAAGTTTTGTAAGGAAAGTCAAGTCATTAAGCACTTAAATATCAAAATAAACATCTGGAAACTGAGCAAGCATCTCTACAGCAGGAAAATGAACACTTAGAAAATCAGATTTAGAAGTTTCACTGGAAACTACAAATCCAGAAGAACATCAACAACACATCCTGCAAGTGCAACATGAATGAATCCAGCAGGGAATTGACCAGTTGGAAATAGAGAAAAGAATTACCAAGGTGCATGAAATCATCGTTTTTACACAAAAACAACCTGACACATACAGAATGATAACAGAATCCCTGGAAAATGAAATGGAGAGTGTTGCTTCATACTGTGAAAGTTGGATTAGTTACTATTATAGAAAAAATCAAGAATGTTGCCTCACAGCCGTGGCTGGAGAGAGGAAGCTAAATGAGCTAAGACTTGATAATGAACAGAATAGGCAAAAATTATCAAAGAGAGATTGTAAAAACCCAGCTTTCCCCTGGTGGTCCTTTTGTCCCACTATTCCATATGCAGCTTAGAGCAGGGACTGGGGAGGTTCAGGGCAACCCCTTTATCATCAGGTCTCCTGGGGGCATGGATAGGAGAACAGTGAATACTCAAGGATCCAGGTTGATGCTCATGTTTGACTCCCCTCTTTATCAGCCAGTCCCTAAATAATATTCAAAGACACAATAAACAGAACCTGGGGGAGGGCTGGGGGAAGGAGCAGAGGAACTCTGGGGATTTTTGAGTATGTGGTTGAAACTACAATGTTGGGTATGTTTTTGTGGTAAATATGGCAGGGGAGGGTTGTTGCTTTAGGGTGTTGGATGTGGGGGTCATGTGGTACAGGATGCAACTGGGGTAGGCTTCCAGGGAGTATGTGAGTGTTTATCCTGTCACAGAGCATTATGTCAGTGGGTGGAGACCTACACAATGAACTGGAAGGTGTTGGACTCCCATCTGGGGAGTCCTGATATGTTCTCAAATAGAGAGGCAGGAGTCTCTTGAGAGCATAGGCAGTGCCTAATATGGAAGGACAGGCCAGTATGTGTCAACCCCTCAATGTTATTGCAAGTAACTATGATTCTTGTTCTTTAAGGAGTGAAATATAGTGGTTTCCATGGGTTGTGAGGGGAGGGGGAGAGAAGAATAGAATAGATGGAACATGGGGCATTTGGGGGGCATTGAAATTTGTTCTACAGGATCTTGCAACCATGAATACAGTCCATTTTAAATTTTGTCAAAATTTATAAAAGTATATGGTCCAAAATATAAGCCATAATATAAATCATTTACCATGGTTAGTAGCAATGCTTCAATATTTTTACATCAATTGTAACAAATGTACCACCCATATGTAAAATGTTATTAATAAGAGAAAAGGGAAAAGGGGGAGGATGTTGGGTATAGCCATTTGGCAGTTTGATGTAATTATGAATTCCAAAAATATATATTGGATTATGCTTGTAAACTGGTCTGCTAATCTGGGCATGATTAAGTTATGATTAGGACATTAACTGGGCCACGTCAGTAGGGCCTTGAGCCCCACCCCTTGGTGGGTGGGGAAATCAAATATAAAAGCCATAGCAAAGAGCAGTTTTGATGTTGGAGTCTTGAGCTGGAGCCCCAGGAAGTAAGAGAGCTTGGTCGTGAGGAAGGAGAGAAGACCCCGGGATAGAGACAAGCCATTCACCTGAAGGTCTACAGCTGGCCTTGTGGAGAGAAGCAAAGCCTAGAGAGAGCTTCTTAGGCTACAGCTGACCTTGTGGAGGAAACAAAGAAGCTAAGCCCAGAGAGAAATGCAGCCCCAGGAAGAGAGGAACCCAAGAAGCCTGAACCCTGGCAAACGTCGGCAACTGTCTTGCTCCAACACGTGGCAATGGACTTTGGTGAGGGAAGAAACTTATGCCTTATGGCCTGGTAACTGTGGACTTCTACCCCTAATACCCTTTACCCCTAAATACCCTTTAAAAAGACCAACCGGTTTCTGGTATTTTGCATCAGCACCCCTTTGGCTGACTAATACATCAGGTATATGGGAATCCCCTATATTCTGTATGTGACTTTTCTGTAACCTAAAGCTTTTTGAAGATAAAATGAAAAAAATAGACCTGGGAATAAATGGAAGAAAATGTCACAGTACATATAAGACAACATGAGTGATGAAAGACATAATGCCAAAATTTATTTTATTATTTTAATTTTTATTATTTCAAATTCTTTTTAATTTTTTGTATTTTAGTTTTCATATTTAAAATTATCACTATTATTTGATTTTATTATTAAATTTATTCAGTTATTTTGTTGGCTTCATTTTTGAAGATGTTTTGTATCACAGAAGTGTTACAGCTGTGGCATGAGATGATCATTGGTATGGGGTATCGTTGATGAGGTATGCATGGGAGGAGGTATACCAGGGGCATACTTATAAGGCATATGAAAGAGTTCAGGTGTTCATGGGGCATTGTCATGGTGGGTAGAGTTCCACACAATAACTGAAAGAATATACAATTCCCATCCTGGGGCATTCTGCCACATTCTCTAATGGGACAGCAAGAATACACCAAGTATAGGGGCAGTGACTAGTGAAGGAGGATGGACCATTGATGGGCCCTTGATATTGATGAATGTCCTTATGAACATTTTCTTTTGAATTGAAATAGCCTAGTATTATAGGTTGCCTAAGAGTTACCTCCTGAGAGCTTCCTTGTTGCTCAAATGTGGCCTCTAAGTCAAATTTGGCATATAAATGCTTTACCTTCCCCTGAGCATAGGACATGATTCCCAGGGATGAACTTCCCTGGCACTGAGGGATTACTACCAAGTACTAACTAGCAATGCAACAGGAAAAAGACCTTGAACAAAAGGTAAAGAAAAAAATGAGTTTATATGGCTAAGAGACTTCAAAGTGAGTCAGGAGGTCATTCCAAAGGTTACACTTTTGCACATCTCAGCAGGATCTCATTGAATCCACAGTAAATATTGCCTCAAATAGCAGGGCTCCTGAGGGCTCTGAAGATATCCACACAATATAGGCAGGGCTGTTAACCCAGGATGCCCTGTCAGTGAGCCCTACTTTGGAATTTATGCTCCCCAGTGTGAAAGAGTTGGACATTGTTTCTCTACACATGGCTCTTCTGCCCCTCCTACTTGAACCTATAATTAGTACTATAGTTGATAGGTTTAGCCCAAGAGACTTAAATCTTTGGGCTTTCCATGTGCCAGTCAGGCCCTGAATCTCAATGGAGTTGAAACACCTACTCTCCAGTTCATTGGACTCACCCAGGACATCTGACAAAGAAATGATAATGGACAAACAACCATCCCAAGGAACAGAGAGAGTCTACAACTGCAAGCAAGATAGTTCCATCCATCTGCCCCATGGGATCTAAGCCCCATCTCAATTAGAGGCAGAGTGGGCATCAACATCCCAGAATCCTCAGGATTGGGGAGTGAGCAATGGACTAGAGTAGACTTACTGTTATTTTACTATAGACTTCTTATTATTCTAGCAATGGAAGAACTTTTATCATTGATGTGGAGGCAGTGGCCACTGGAAGTTCTGAGGAGAGGGAGAGGGGAAAAATAGGTGTAATATGGGGGCATTTTGGGGACACTGGAATTGTCCTAAATGATGTTGCAATGACAGAAACAAGTCATTATATATCTTCTCATAACTTCCAAAATTGTGTGGAAGAGAGTTTAAACTGTAAGGTAAAGTGTAATCAGCACTTAGTAGAAATGCTCCCATATGTGTTCATCAATTTTAACAAATGTACCACACTAATTAAGGATGTTGTTAATTTTGAAAAGTATGGGAGTGGTAGGGAGTGGGGCATATTGGGATCCCCTACATTTTTTTATGTATCATTTATATAACCTAAGTATCTTTACAAAATAAAAATAATAAAAAAACACAATAGGATCTGCATCATATTTTGTTCTTTCAAAGTGATTGTGTTAATGTCCCTTTATATGTATGTTGATGCAATTTTGTTGATGTTTTATAGAATTATACACTAACAAATTTAACATAATATAGATAGTTGTAATATTATTTGTAAAAAATATACTATTTACATTTTATTGAACCTACTGGAATTAGATCATAAGAATTTTGTTTTAAATAAGTAGATTTTTCTACTACTTTCACAATAATTGAAATATAAAATGACTAGAGAGAATTGTAACCTTCAAGTCGTTTCTAAATATATGAGGCAACACTGGGTGGAGAGCCACACAGTAACTGAAAGAATATTGAATTCACATCCTGGAGAGTTCTACAAATTTCCCTAATAGGAAAGCAAGAATCCCTCAAGTGCAAGGGCAATGTCTACTGAAGGAAGACTGATCATTATGCCAGGTCTTGATATTGATTATTGTACTTATGAACCTTTTCTTGTAAAATTGAAATTTAGCCTAGTATTATAAACTGCCTAAGAGTTACCTCCTAAAAGCCTCCTTGTTGCTCAAATGTGGACCCTTTATAAGCCAAACTCAGCATATAAATACATTATATTCCCCCTGGAATGGGACATGGCTCCCAGATATGAGCCTCCCTGGCACCAAGGGATTATTATGAAGTACCATTAAGCAATCCATCTTGAAAAAGACCTTGACCAAAAGGTGGAAATGGTAAATATAAATATGTTTTTATGGCTAAGAGATTTCAAAGTTAGTTGGGAGGTCATTCCAGAGGTTACGCTTATGAAAGTCTCAGCAGGATCTCATTGACTGCCACAATAAACCATGCCTCAAATTGCAGGGCTTCTGAAAGCTCTAGAGATATCCAGAAAGTATAAACAGGGCAGACAGCTCAGGAATTCACCACCCTGTCATGGGACTTCACTTTGGAATTTATGCTCCCCATTGTAGCAGAGTTAGATCATTTATAGGTTCTCTAAACATGGTTCTTCTGCCCCTTCTATCTGAACCTATAATTAGCAGTATACTTGATAAATATATGTCCCAGAGACTTAAATCTTTGGACCAGCCATGTGCCAGTTGAGCCCTGAATTCCAGCAGAGTTGCAGCACCTACTCTCCAGTTCCTTGGACTCACCCAGAACAACTAACAAGGATATGATGATGGACAATGCCCATCCCAAGGAACAAAGAGTGTCTGTAACTGCAAGCAAGAAATCTCATCCATCTGCCCCATGGGATCTAAGTCCTATGGGACTTCTCAATTAGAAGCAGAGTGGGCATCACCATACCCAAATCCTCAAAATTGGGTAATGAATAACGGAATAAGGTAGACATTCTTATTCTACTAATGACAATATTATTCTAGCAATGGAAGAACTCTTATCATTGATGTAAATGCAGTGGCCACCAGAGGTTCTGGTGGGATGAAATAGGGCAGAATAGGTTTAATATGGGGACATTACTGGGACATTGGATTTGTCCTGAATGATATTTCTGTGATGGATACAGGCCATTGTATATTTTATCATAACTTGCAAAATTGTGTGAGACAGAGTGTAAACTATAATGTAAACTGTAGTCCATGTTTAGCAGAAATTCTTCAATATGGGTTCATCAATTGTAACAAATATACCACACTAATAAGGATGTTGTTAATGTGGGAAAGTGTGGGAGGTGGAGGGGGTGGGCCATATGGGAATACTTACATTTTTCATGTAAGTTTTAGGTAATCTAAAGCTTCTTTTTTTACAAATCACTCAATCAATCAATATATGAGGCAGTATTTTTAAAACCTATAAAAGTAACAATGTTTACAGCAACTAATGTTGAGTGATTTTAAAAATAACAGAAAAAAACAACAATACTCCATACAACACTTAATTATTTTAATAAATCCCTAAATTCAGTCTTTCATTTTTAGGAGGTGATATTTTGCAACTGGTTATTTCTTTCTTTTTTTTTTTTTTAATATTATATTGTTCACAAAATTCTTTGTAGTTCAGTCATTTCCAAATTTTCTTCAGTGCAATAATAGTTTTCCTATTCTACATTTTATTATCATTTGCAATGAATATACTGAAACTAAGAATATGTTTTAAATTTCTTTCTTTTAAAATGCTATTATAGTTTTTTCCTTAAAGTTTGAATCCCTAGTTTTAAATAAGAAAAGAAATAGAAATTCAACATTATTTCCTTTTACTAAAAGATTACCTATTGTTCAATATTACCAATTACATATAAGGTTTCATTTATCACTCAAGAAAATTTTGTTCAATTTCATTTACAATAAGTTTGGAAATGGTCAATGTTTCACTATACATTTTTAAACTTCTGTGGATATTCATTCTCCTTATGAATTTTCTATCAGAAAAATATTCTGAGGTTTTTCTAGAATATAAGTCCAATATTAATTGCTTAATTTTCCCCAGAATTAGAAGCAAATCTATTAATTCTTATTGGTTTAATAAAATCTTTCTAGATTAAATTTCGGAAGCTATCATTATTTGAATGCTGCTTCATATTCCCCAAATTCATGTGTCCAGATAAATAAGAACTACTTTACATATTCATTAGAGTTTCTGCTTCTATATGCTAAATAGTATTTTAGACTTGTCTTTACGAATTTTTACTTAATACTTATGATTATACAATTTGAGATGTTTATCATTGTTTCCTTAATTATCACCTCCTTTATTTTCATTTAATTATGCTCTATGTATAATTCTCAAGCAGCGATATCAAGAAGATGAAAAAATGTTTTCATTATATGTTTCCCTTTACCTTGAAAACCTTAAACCCTGGAGAAAAGAGTGTATTTGTAGAGTAAATAAAATAACTTCAGGGAGTGATGAAGAGAGTAGTATGTCCCTCTCCTACTGTCAGCCACACAAATTCCAAGACAAATGAACATAAACTTCCAGAACTCCCCAGATTCTGGGAAGGAAAATAGAGTAAGGGCTGGCAGGGAGTTATAGTAAGAAACCGGAGGAGTGCCTGTAGGCAAGGTGTAGGGATAAATTCCAAGATTTACATTTAAGACAGTTCTCCATAACCTGACATGGCTGTGGAACAACAAGTTGCTGAGGAATCTAAGGCTCATGAAGACCCAGCATTTTCTGTTGCAGAGTATAAACACAAGTTCAGAAATCCACACCATGACAAAGTCTTGGTGTATGAGCCCCATACACTATGGTATGGCAACATGCAGCACAGAAACCTCAGTGACACTACTACTCTCTTGTCTTAAATAAAGTCACTTCTTCAAAAGCCACACATTAATACTGTAAGCATTTTTTCATATTCATGGCATGTTTCTTCAATTAGCCTCATCCCTATGGTCATGTATGGACTCTATAAAATTTAAGGCATGGCACACAGCCCTCAATTTGCCATTTCAGGTAAGAGGTAATAAGTTGACATTTCAATTGCTGTTGTCAATTTTTGCTGAATTTTGTAAGCTACTCAAAATTTAGAGATATACATTTCTCATAATTTCCCCTTTCTGTGATATATATTTGATTTCACTGGTCAGAAACAATAGTGGGGACAGTTCCTGAAGTGGACACAGCATGAGAAAAGACGTGGGCCTATGAGAACATTTGTTACATTTTGAAATCCTACAGCAATACAGTGTAATAACAGTGTAATAACAAAAAAGTGTGCCTAAGCCTCTAAATATTAAACTTCAAAATAAATAGTCTGGATAATTTATAAGATTCTTTTTCAATTCTTCTATTTAGTACCCTTGGTATAACATTACTGGACTTACATCTAGCTCAGTAGAATTCATCTTTAATACCTTGTATTTTGACTTGAAAACAATACAAAAAATTTAGCTTCTTGAACATGTGTTATTTTTGAAGATTTTCTTGGCTTGTTAAACATTTAGAGCCAAGTGCAAAGATTTTATATGACAACGTGGGATTTTCAGTATTTTTGAATATTTGAAGTTATGAATTTAACATAGTAAAATGATGTGAGTTTTTAAGAAGGTATTTTTGCACCATCATATATACACAGACAGGTGTCTCATGTGGTGTCACGGAAGCAGCTGTGGCTGCCAGAGGGCTAGTTCTGGGCTTTATTCATAACTTCCTCATGAACCTGATGAATACTTGTCCACTAAAGTCCTTCAACTAACTTTCCACTTAACTACAATTCATAATTTTTTTTTTTATTATTTAATTCAACTTGACTAATGAGTTTTGTGGGTCAATGATGTCCCTGGCACTGGGACAACCTTGGAGATAACATGTTGCCTAGACAGTCTTCAATGTCAATGAGTGCAGAGTTTGCTGGATTAGACTCTTAGAGAAATGGAGATGTACCAGAGCTGTGGAGTTCGTTAAGTACAAGAGGCTATTGGAGCCCATCTTGGTGGGTTAATCACACTGGGAAAGTTGTATTTCAGCTGAGGCTTACTACTTAAGTAGAGGATAGTCACGTCAAAGATGAGGAGAAAGAAGACTTTAGGTCAGGGATCCAACATACACAAAGAAATGACAGTGATTCAGTCCAAGGATTCACAATCATTTATTGTGATTAGAGAAGTGTATTCTTATTAAAGAACAAGGAGAAAAATTGCTGAAAAGGTGCCAGTTCTGGAGAATACTCTAGGCTATTTTTATATACCTTGGGCCTTATTCAAAGGCCTAAGGGATCCATTGAAAGAGTATAAATAGGCCTGGGGCAAGTTCATTTCTGAAGATGAGGTAAATTAGGACAGGATTGTGGGAACATGGCAGTGTAAGGAGCTCCAGGATTCAATACCTCCACCAAAACAACTACTGAACTGGCAGGATCTATCTGAATCAACTATTTTGAATCTCTAATGTCTAGTGGATCACTGAGGAAAATCCAATTGGGCCAGGGAGGAAGATACTGGTAAATGATGGTAAATACTGCTGATTTTCCTCCTCCCTGGAGTGGCTACCATTCCCCAGCCCCCAGCCTTGTCCTGGGCAGTCTGGGGTTGGATGCTCAGGCTCCTGGTACACACTTGTGTGCATGGATGCCAGTACCCATATATCAGCTGGAGGTCTTAAGGATTAAGCCAGGGAACTTCCCTCAAGCTCACCATCCCAAAATTTTTTCTGAGAGCAAAGCTGGAAGAGTGTGAGAAATAATTAAATTGAAGCAGCCTGAGGCAAAGGACTACCTGAATTAAGTCACACAAGGGAGCACAAGGAAGAGATGAGTATATCAAAGGGATAGAGGGGGCCTTCATTCAAATTTCTGTAGCTGTAAACAGCAGAATTTAGAAACAACTAACAAGCATGTGCCTAGGAAAAGAAACAGGCTCCATGGCTCCACACAGGCTCATATAGGACAGAGAGAATCTTGCACTTCTATTTGTCTCAGTTTGATCTTCTTGAAAGGTGAGCTAAGCTCAGAAATAGACCACCAGTCAATGCAGAGACAATTTTCAAAGATGAAGAAATATGCTTTTTGCTTTGGTTTCTTAGTTTAGATTATTAGCTGCCTGTATTCAAGAAAAATTCTGTCATATTAATAGCTGTATACAAACTTAAGGAACAGAAAGCAGAGGAGCTAAATTCCAGAGTTTAATATTTTACAATATTAAAATGTACAGTTTTGCAACAAAAGATTTCTAGATAAAGAAAGAAACAGGAACTGGTGGCCCATCCAAAGACACAAAAATAGAAATCCAGAAACTATCAATGAAGTTGGAGGATGAATGCTTCCTTTTCTTAAACTTATTACAATGCCACAGTAATCAAAACAGCCTGGCATTGACACAAGGATAGAAATATTGACCAATGGAATGAAAATGAGAGTTCAAAAATCATTCCTCAGATTTAAGGTCAACTGGTTTTTGAAAAGAGTGCAAAGACCTTTGGGAATGGATGGTCCTGGGAAAACTGGGTGTCCATATGCAAAAGGATATAAGCAGAACCCTACATTACACCATGTACAAAAACCAATTCAAAGTGGGTCAAGACCTAAATTTGAGAGCCAGAAAAATGAAACTCCTAGAAGAAAACATAAGGAAGCATCTTCAGGACATTTGGTTAAGCAATAATTTCTTAGAATTCACGTCCAGAACTAAAGCAACTAAACAGAAATATTTAAATCAGACCACATCAAAATGAAAAATTTGATAAAAGAAAAGGAATATAAGTTATCCTAGTACTTTCTTTCTTTCAAGAAATGATATATCTGCATGAAGTAAAATATTAAATAATGATATAAAATTATATATGTGATTACCAAAATCATTCATAATACCAAGCAATTTCAAGGTTTTCTGTTTATGCATATTTTTTCATCTATTTAATTTATCTTCAATTTAAAATCCATTTTATTTTTATTACACAGTGGAATTTGGCAAAAGGTGGCCCTTTGGCCCATTCCAAACATTTTAAAGTTTGTACCTGTTTGTATGTCCTGCAGCAGAGCTACAGCCAACCACAGCTGGTAGCCTTGGACATGAAGCAGAAATCCCCACCACCTCTACTTTCTACTCAATAACCAGTATATGATCCAACCACTGGCTCTACTTCATCTCTGGCCAGAACAATATTCCTCAGGAATAATGCAGCAAAATTCTGAAGATAATTTTATCAAACCTAATTTAACAATATATTAACAGATAATACATGATAGTGAGTGGCATTTTCCTTCAATATCAAGGTTGTTTTAAGTTAAGAAAATAATGAAAATAAATGATCCTGTGAAAAGACATAGAAAAGGTATGTCCAAAATACAAAATTCATTTCTGGTAGAACCACATAAAATCCACAAAATAGAAGGAAATCCCAACTTGATTAAGGACATCAATGACAAATCTGTAGGATATAAAAGGTGAAAGACTGAATGCCAGCCCCCCTAAGTAGAGGTCCAGGTTATTCTTGGTTATTCTTAAGAGAAGAAAAGTTCCAGGTAAGACTTCTTCTACTGCTGTTACTGCTGCTTTAATTTTTTTATTCTTGTACCATATATACAGCCTAAAATATCCCCTTTTAACAACATTAACTTGTACAAATCATTGCCATTAATTACATTCTCAATGCTATGTTACCATTACCAACACCCTTTACCAAAATTTTCTACTGTCCGAAATAGAATCTCAGTAGATTTTAAGACTTAATTCCCTGTCCTCTACCCTGACCTAGTCCCCTGGTAAACTATACTCTAGATTCTAATTTGATGAGTTTGCTTCTTCAATTATCTCATAACAGTGAGTTTTTAAAGTTGGTGTTATCACAGAGCCTAACTTCTGATTCAAATATAAAAACTGTTGGAAGGAAATTAGGAAGCAAATTTATAGATGTAATGTCTACTAGTAATAGAATTTTAGAATCCCAATAAACTCAAAAAATATTTATTGAATGCATAAATGCTTAATATTGATAATTTGTCAATTATATTAAGAATACAGTTGTCAGGGTATGTCCATTTAGCAATTCTTTGAATAAATACTTTTTCTTTTTTCATTTTAACAAATCAATTTTATTGATATATATTAATAAAGAATAAATCCAACCAAAGTGTACAATCAATGGTGTTCCATACAATCATATAGTTGTGCATTCATCACTTCATTTTTAAAGCATTGTCATTATTCCAGTAATAATAATAATACTTAAAAACAAAAACCATCTAAAGAAACAAAAGTCATCACCTCCCAATCATTTTATGCTTCCCCTGCTTTTCCATTTCTGTCTCTCTAGTTTATTTGTATTTATATTTTGTAAAAATTATCTTATATATACAATATCACCCATATTCATATTTTATATGAGATTTCATTATGTCATGCAGATACATATTAAAGTTTTTAGCTTTCCTTCTAGTAATATAAATGTCCTTAACCTTTCCCTTTCAACCACTGTCATACCCATATAATAGCTCTGCTAGTCAAAAACACAGTGATGTGTTCTCACCATTTCCATTTATTTACAAATAATCTTTTAACCAATTCTACACAGATGAGCCATCAGATTTCCATTCTCTACCCTCTTTGTATTAAGAAAGAAATTTTGAGGAGGTGTGCATGGAAAGGAATACATTTTGTAAAATGTTACAATTAGGCTCACAACTGACTTAACTCATAGGATATTTAAGTACGTTGTTTAAAATTTGTATTGCATTGTTCAGGGAATTACCAGAGAGTGAGAGAAACTGAGCTCACCAAACAAGGATTTCAGTGTAGATTTTGTGTTTACAAATGAACCTATAGGAACAAGTTACAGTTAAAGTTTGGATGCCTCTTTCCACATCTGGTTGTTGCTGTTTATGTTACTTTTTTGAGCCTACATCTTCATAAGCTTTTTAGCAGGTATGTGTTGAACCCTTCTGTTTCCTGGTCAAGACAGAATCATGGCTACTGGCCATGGATACTGGCAAATGATTGTCTGTTTTCTTCTGTATATTTACATGGTTATACATATTGCCGCATCTTAATTTATAAGCAAAACCTGGAAAGCCTACAAAAATAAGTGTTTTGTTATATATTTAGGAATAATACAAAAATACTGCTATTATATTTGGTGAAGAAAAATCAAGTATCCAGTATGTGTCCATAATTTAGATATTATGACAAATACAAATGTTTCTACTTTGATGCAAACAAATTATATATATTGATTTTTAGCAGTCAAAATTGATTCTGTCCTTCTCATAAGGAAGAAAAAGATGATTATCACCATTATATTATCATCCTCAGAATCCATCATTATTTTTTATCTTCACTTTTGAAAAATTCTTTGCATTTCTACCTGGGTGCCTCACTGAAGATTGTGTAACTTCTTATGATAGGAATTTACTTAATTTATGTAGTAATCATTTTGTTTTGGTGTCTGAGAAGTGAAAACAACAGCAAGATACTTTATGAATTGCAACCATAATGAAAGGAAAGTAAGAACAACAATATAAGTACGTGTGACTTTTTAAACCAAAATATAATTAAGAATTACTAAAAAGATCATGTATCTTTGCCAATACAGGAATTCCATGTTTTATTGCACATATGAATAAAATAAAAAATTGAAGGTTTGTGGCAACCCTGATTTGAGCTAATGCATCAGCACCATTTTCTAGCAGCATGTGCTCATATTGTGTCTATGTATCACATTTTTCTATGTTTTGAAATATTACAAACTTTTACATTATTATGATTTCTGTTATGGTGACCTGTGATCTATGATCTTTGATGTTATTGTAATGGCTTTGGGATGCCACACACCATGCCCACATATGATGGTGAAATTAATCGATAAATGTGTGTTCTGACTTCTCCACTCACTGGCAGTTCCCCATCTCTCTTCTCTCTTCTGGCCTTCCTATTACCAGAGAAAAAACAATATTGAAATTAGGCCAATTAATAACCCTAAAGTGGTCTTAAAGAGTTCAAGTGAAAGGAAGTGTCACAGGTCTTGCACTTCAAATCAAAATCTAGAAATTATTAAGCTTAGTAAAGAAGGCAAGTACATAGACAAGATATGCCACAAGCTAAAGTTCTTGTGTAAAACAGAAAAGTATGACTGCAAGGAAAAGATTTTGAAGGAAATTATAAGTACTGCTTCAATGAACACATGAATGATAAGAACATTTGTTGACAACAAGGTTTACTGAATATTTTAAGCCCACTGTTGAGATCAACTGCTCAGATGAAAAGGATTGTTTTCAAAATATAAATGCTCATTGACAATGTACCTACTCACTCAAGACATCTAATGGAGATGTACAATAAGGTTGATGTTTTCATGTCTGCTAATACAGCATTCATTTTGTAGCCCATAGATCAAGGAGTAATTTCAAGTTTCAAGTCTTATTATTTAAAAAATCCGTTTTCTACGGCTATACCCACTATAGATAATGATTCCTCTGATGGATCTGGGTAAGAGCAATTAAAAACCTTCTGTAAAGGATTAACCAGTTAGATGTCGTTAAGAACATTCCTGATCATGGCAGGAGGTTAATATATCAACAACAACAGGAGTTTGGAAGAAGTTGATTGCAATCTTCATGGATGACTTTGAGGGATTTAAGACTTCAGCAGTGCAAGTAAATACAGATGTGAGGAAAATAACAAGAAAACTAGAATTTGAAGTAGAGCTGGAAGAAGTGACTGAATTGCTGCAATCTCCTGATTAAACTTTTAAAAGATGAAGAGCTGCTGCTTGTGGATGAGCAAAGAAAAAGTTTGTTTAAATGGAATCTACTCTTAGTGAAGATGTTGTTAATATTGTTGAAGTGACAACAAATAATTTAGAATATTACACCAACTTAGTTGATAATGCAGCAGCAGCATTTGATAGGATTGACTCCAAACCAGAAATAAATTCTACTGTGGGTAAAATTCTATCAAACATCATTACATGCCATAGAGAAATCTTTCATGAAAGGAAGAGTCAATCAATGTGGTAAAATTAATTGGGTTTTTTTTTGTGTGTGTATTTTTTTAATATATATATTTTTAAGAAAAGGTATTTAGATTACAAAAAATATAAAAATATAGGGGGTTCCCATATGCCCCACTTCCTACACCTCCCACATTTTCCCACAGTCACAACATCTTTCATTAGTGTAGTACATTCATTACAATTGAAGAAAACATTTAAAGCACTGCCACTAAGCATGGATTATAATTTACATTGTAGTTTACACTCTCTTCCACATAATTTTGTAGGTTAAGGCAAGATATGTAATGTCCCATAACAGTCATAATGTCATTTAGGAAAATTCCCAAGTCCCCAAAATGCCCCCATATTTCACCTGTATTTCCCTCTTCTTGCCCTTAGAACCTCTAGTGGCCACTGCCTCCACATGAATGATATAGTTTCTTTCATTGCTAGAATCACATTAAGTCTACAGTAGAATA
>JAKSZT010053769.1:31777678-31791318 GCA_026826555.1 Tolypeutes matacus | reverse complement strand
CATGGTTCACCAGTCCCTTCTATTCAAACCTATATGTGATGCTGGAGTTTTTAGGTATACTTCCAGAGACTGGAGCCTCCCGCCTACCTATGTGCCAGGTGTGCATGAAATCTAGGTGGAGCTGCAACTCCTACCCTACAGCTCAATGGACTCATCCAAGTCACCTGGTGAGGAGACAACGATGGGCAATGGCCAGCCCAGGGAATGGAGAGGGCCTGCATCTGCAGGCAGGATCATCCCACCCACCATATCCATGGGATATAAGCCCTCTCTCACTTGGAGTTGGAGTGGACATCACCATCCCAGTCGCCTCTGGATTGGGGGAAGAACTATGGACTAGAGTGGACTTGATGGTATTCTCTTGCTCACATATGGTGATTCTTGCAATGCAAGAAATTATAACAATGAGGTGGAGCCAGTGGCCACTTGACAGTTTTTTGGGTAGGGAGGGGATGAGCAGTTGAAATACAGGGGCTTCTTTGGGAGTTGGAGGTTGTCCTGAGTACTGTTGTGGCAATGGATGTAGGCCATTTTAAATCAGCACACACCACTCAGAACTGAGTGGGAGAGAGTGTGGTCTACAGTGTGAACTGTGGTCTATGGTTGGTGGCAAGGCTCCAGGATGTGTAAGTTCATTGAGGGTGGTGGGCCACACTGTGGGAGTTGTTTGTGTGGGATGTGGTGGGAGGTGTGGGAGGTGGGCAACATGGGAATCCCAGTGGGTTCTGTGTAATATTTTGGGTAATCTAAGCACCTATTAAAATATATGTGTGTGTATATATATATATAACATTTTTGTAAGCAAATACACATATATGCATATATATTTATATATCATTTTGCAAATGTTTGTATGTATTGTGAGAATTTTGATTTTTACCCATAATAAAAAAAAAAAAAAAATGAGATTCTTTTAGGAGGAAGAAAACATCATTAATAGTGTCTACAATTTTCACAGCAGTATGTCATTTCATGAAACTCTACCAGACATTTTGTATTGATTGTAAAGAAATACATATTTCAATTTTGTGTAATAATTATTTGGAGGAATTAATTTTATAGGCCCAAAATACAAACTATACACCTGTGTATAGTTACTCTTTTCCCATACAACTGACTAAAACATTTTTTTTTCTTTATTATCAAACGTAGTCTATGACAGGAATGGTACTAAGTGCTTTCCGTTCAATATCCCATTTAATCCTCACAATGCCCTATTACCTAGGGATTTATACCATATTGTCACAAAGGAGGAAGTAGAAATAAATAGCTCCCAAAGCTGGGATCCAGAACAAGACTGCCAAACCACAAAGTCTGGGCTCTTACCTGCTGTATTTCCCAAATCCATGACCCTGTATTAGCAAAAGAATATATGGAAACCGAGGTCAAAGAACATATCCCTGCCTTAATTAAATCACAATGATTTCTGGTTTTCCATTATTTCTTTTATAAAATGAGGACTTTTGTCTTGACCAGATATTGCCTGCCCATTATTCTTCTATAAAATTAGGACTTTTTTCTCTTGACCTGCAATTGGCAATTGGCAGCTGTTGCAAATTTATTTGTTTGCCTGAGGTATGATTTTTCAAAAAACTGAATTCATTACCAGAATTGATAATTGGGATTTTGACCAATCACTAAATAAAAGGAAAAAAATAAAGAAAATATTGTTGACTTGTCTCATAAAAAATCTGCCAAATCTAGGCCCAAAAACTTCAGTGAAAATAAGCTTGGGAGTAGCAACTGTACCCTTTAAGTGGTCAATGCACTCTTCAGCAGTAGTCACCAGGATTTCTGCTTTCCTTGCACCTCACAAATACCATGGATTTACATTACAGTGAAAGTGTCCCTGGCTCCTATATTCCAAGTAGTATATTTAATCTGTCACCAACAACTGAAATATTTTTATCCCTGTGCTTATAGTAATACAAAAAATAACCATACAGTAAG
The DNA here is from genome assembly GCA_026826555.1 of Tolypeutes matacus. Taxonomy (NCBI): domain Eukaryota; kingdom Metazoa; phylum Chordata; class Mammalia; order Cingulata; family Chlamyphoridae; genus Tolypeutes; species Tolypeutes matacus. The sequence goes on along the minus strand of JAKSZT010053769.1, from coordinate 31,789,368 downwards.
AATCACTGCAATTTGAGTCATTGGCAAGAATTCTGAATATAGTATATTTTGTTTTATTTTATCATCATACAACTCTAATGATATGATCTTGAATGTTATTTATTGTATTAGTCAGCCAAAGGGGTGCTAATGTAAAATACCAAAAATGGGTTGGTCTTTATAAAGGGTATTTATTTGGGGTAGAAGTCCACAGATACCACTGCTTCTCAAAAGACTGCTTCAACTTTCCTTTGCCTTGTCTTTTATATTCAATTCCCCACCCACCAAGGGGTGAGGCTCAACGCCCTAATCCTAACCTAATCATGCCCAGATTAACAGATCAGTTTACAAGCATGATTCAATTATATTTTTGGAATTCATAATTACATCAAACTGCCACATTTATGTTTACTAAGTAGTTTTAAACTGTGCCAAATGTTTACATTTATACTCCAATAGCAATTATGGGGTATTAGCTCTTAGTATAAAGAGTAGAAAGCCATGAGAGCATAGAAAAATAAAGGGTCTCTTACTCAGCCTTCCAGTACATGTATATTTTGCTAGAAGTGATGAATTAGTTCAATTATAAGAGGTGGAGAAGAGTTAACCAGAGGAAAGGAGGTAAAACATGTGGGGAAAGTTTACATAAACCACAGAAAATCTCTATTATTCTTGAATTTTTGGCAGGTGATGTGTAATTTGGTTTTCTTCAGACTGCATTGAATGCATATTTCAGTTATTAGGGTTGTGTTAATAGCCTACATGAAATATAATAGTAACGGAAATAAAAGCCAAAGTCACTTTTTTTAAGCATGTTCAACACATATGATAGTTCCACATATTTTTTCTCATTTTATCCACACAATATCTTTACAATGTAGTAGTTGTATGATGTCAAGTACCAAATGAAATAGATTTACACTCATCATGTAATCATGTTTATAAAAAACACAGCTTAAATGATTAGACCATTTTTTACAATAAGGCTTGAAATATGAATCATAAAAAGAAACCAGCACCTGATTTCCTGGTTATAATTTTCTGAGGAATTCTTGCTTTGAAGGAAAATAAATACAAGATGGGTACTGTATTAGTCAGCCAAAGGGGTGCTAATGTGAAATACCAAAAATGGGGTGGTCTTTATAAAGGGTATTTATTTGCAGTAGAAGTACACATATACCAGGCCATAAAGCTTTAAGTTTCTTCCCTCACCAAAGTCCACCTTGCCACATGTTGGAGCAAGACAGCTGCCAACGTTTGCCAGGGTTCAGGCTTCTTGGGTTCCTCTCTTCCTGGGGCTGCATTTCTCTCCAGGCTTAGCTCTTCTGCTTCCTCCACAAGATCAGCTGTAGACTATCAGGTGAATGCCTACTTCTCTTCTCCTGGGGTCTTCTTTCCAACATCAAAACTTCAACCTCAAAACTGCTTCTCAAAACTGCTCCCTCTGTCCTTTGCCTTGCCTTTTAGATTTGATTCCCCCACCCACCAAAGGTGGGGCTCAATGCCCTGCTGGCCCTAATCATAACTTAATCATGCCCAGATTAACAGATCAGTTTACAAGCATGATCCAATTATATTTTGGAATTCATAATCACATCAAATTGCCAAATGGCTACAGGTACCTACCTATGTTCTTCAAATGGTTTTCCCTATTAAGAGCTTTGTTTAGAAATTGCCTTCCAGTATTCTAAAAAGAAAAAAAGATTAATCACTCAGCACATTCCCTTCTACCTAGGTACCAAGAGAAATAAATATACATCTTCCTTTAAAGAATATACTCTATGGTTCATAGTAGCATTATTTACAGTTTCCAAAGGTGGGAACATCTTAAATTTCCATCAACTGATGGATATATAAGCAATTGCCATGTAGGCAGACAATGTGGTATAATTTGGCAATAAAAAAACAAAGTACTGATACTACTGATATGGCTACAACATAGATGAACCTAAATATGTGAAACCAGGCAGACAGATAAGAACATATATGGTATTATTACATAAGTACAAAGTTTCCAAAGGCAAATAAAAACAGAGAAATTAGTTCATTTGCTATTTAGGATTGGAGTTGGAAAGGGGGAGTAACTGACAATGCACGATGATAATGTAAATAATAGAAACATAAACAGAATTTGAACATAGCATTAGTGATATGTTTTTCCTGACAAGTACAGTCAGTTTTCCTCTTTTGTGACAAGCTGTGCACATTGAGGGGGCTGAAGAACAAAAGCAAATATGTAAGACATAAAAAAATATGCCTGCTTTAATAAATAATATTTTCTTGGCATACAGCTTCACCACCCATTTACAAATTGTCTATGGCCACATTTCCTCCTCCTTTGAAGTTCAATGAAATCCACTCTACTTGAAATCATTTGCTCAGATATTTGTTGGAATGAAGATACTGTGAGGTTGTCAACCAAGACATTTCAAATTGAAAGCACTTTACAGATATTTCTGGAAAATAAATTCACAAACAGAAAGTTGTAAGTTCATCCAGATTGTAACCTTTTCTTTCCTGATGATTTTGTAAATACACAGAGAATATTGATATTGATAAGTATTTTCTGCCCCAACTTAATTAGGGATATACAAGAAGAAACAAAAGAGGAACACAAATATTTTGTGGCTATCACCTTGCCCTCATTACATTTTTATCCCAAAATTTAGCATTTAGATGAGAATGATCTTTCCACACTTACAAAAAGTTGTATTTCATTTTTATGCTTGAAGAGTGGAAGCATTTCTTCTGTATTAAGAGGGGACACACAAGGATTTTTCACCACCAATACATTCTTCTCCCACACAGTTCATAAATTTACCTTTAAAAACAGGTTATAAACTTTTTGGTGGAAATTTCTCTTTCAAATTAAAGATGAATTACACAACAAAAGAATAAATGTCAATCAGACTGATCATCCTAAATTTGTAAAATTGCAACCCAGGTCAGTGACAGAATACTCCTGTTGTGGTTCCTTTTCCTCCATGGCTAGTTGTCCTTTCTGACTAACACAAAGTAGTTTGTGAAACACAAAAACACAAATTTATGTGATATTTTTTAGACTGGATAGGCTTCCAGACTACCAAAAAAAACTTTAGATCCCAGAAAATGGAGACTTACCTAAACCATGGGCTCTTTTTTTTTTTACTGGGAGGTCCCAGGGATCGAACCCGGGTCCCTACATATGGGAGATGGATGCCCAACCATTTGAACCACGTCCGTCCCCAACCATGGGCTCTTGATGACTCTACTGCAGCCTGCCCAATGGTTACACTCTAGTCACCCATATGTGAAGAATAGGTTATGAGATGACAAGGCTTGGAGCCCCTCGGCTTCCTGTGGGGTTAGTTGTGCCAATGGGGACACAGCTCACAGGCTGGTCTGCTGTGGCTATAATCAACATGAAAATCCATCATTTCAAAGTGAGATTCAAAAGATTAATCTGAAACTGCAAAGACTGCCTGAACTACATCAAGAGCAAGAAATACATTACCAAAACTTTTCCATCAACCCAAACAGAAATTCTGTACAATTTTGTGGTGATGATAGCACAGCATCGTGAATGTAATTACAAGCACTGAATTATATATTTAAATGCAGTTAAAAAGTGGAAACATTAGGTTGTATATATGTTACTAGAATAAAATTCACAATAAAAAACAAAAAACTCAGGACTGTACAAAACAAATAGTGAATACTATGGTTAATGATGGACTATAGTTAATAGTACCCTTATAAAAATGTCCTCTTGTGAATTGAAATAAATATTCCATATGAACGAAAGATGTTAATGATAGAGTTGGATTTATTCTTGAGATGTGATATTAAAGACAACCTTCATTTTTATTTAATTAATTAATTTATTTATTTATTTCTTCTGAGGTACCTGGGATTGAACCTAGGACCTCCTACATGGGAAGCAGGTGCTCAACCCCTGAACTACATCTGCTCCCCTAGAGTACCTTAGTTTTAATATCTCTGCAGGTGATAATGGAGTCAATGAAATCTTTTTATTGTGATAGTTACTTAGTAGAATATTGTCATAGAGTTTTTAATTGATATTTCCTTCTAGTATAAGATAAAATAATTAGGATATTAGGATGAATGCGACTTAAGCACCCAACTACGTGCATTATGGAATCTTTGAATGGGAGGTGTAAGCTGTCTTAAACATGAGAGAAGCTGCAAATTCCCTCACTTATGAATTAAAATAAGATTTAGAAGATAATATTACTAATCATTATTTTATTCATGTTAAGGCATTGGGGAGAAATTCTGTTTTTTACCTATACTTAAGAATTAGTTTGACACTCCCAGGAAGATGAAGGATTAGAGACTGTGACAGCTAGAAGTTTGTGAATCCCATAAAATATCATGTTTTTAGAATTAATCCATTCCTACGGGTGTGGGGACCTTTGATTGGACAGTGTCAGTGAAGTGTGACTTATGTTGTAAAAGTACTTTAAATTAATGTACTTTTTAACAGCTAAAAGAAAACATTGATTATACACTTTGAATAGATCATATGGTATGTGACTATATCTCAATAAAACTGCTTAATAAACAAATAATCAGCTATGTACAGCAAGACAAATAGATTAAGTGGTGAGGAATTTTCTTGTGTTTGCTTGTCTGGTTTTTGTTTATTATTATTATTATAGAAATAATAAAAATGCCTTAATAATGATTGAAGTGATGAGTGCACAACTATGGGATTATACCACACCACTGATTGTACACTTTGGATAAACTGTATACTTTATTAATATGTATCAATAAAAATGGATTTGTTTTTAAAAAGTGAAGCACATAGGAGTAGCTCGATAAGCATGATTTGAGTAAATATGAAAAATGAGGGTGAATTTAAATTACTCACATTTAAACAGAAACTAATAGAATTTGTAAACAAGAGGACAGTGCTATAAAAAATACAAAAAGGAGTTCCACAGTCTGAAAGAAAAAGACAGTTGAGAGATGAAGATGATCAGAGAGAGTGACTAAACTGGGAAAAAGACAAAATATTATATGACACATGAAAGCCAAAGGATAAAATAGTAAGTAATGAATTACTGCATTAACATTGCATGTTAATGAATTAAATTCCATCCATATGCTTTCTTTAATACACTCAACATGGAACCCAAGATACAAATAGAATGAAAGTAAAAGGTTGGAGAAAGATATTTCATGCAAACAAAACCATAAAAGAGCAAGGGTAGTTATACTAATATTGGACAAAACAGGCTTTAAATGCAAAAATCTTATAAGAAATGCAGAAGGCCATTATATATTAAGAAAAGGGGCATTCCATCAGGATGCAAACTCAGGTAAAACTGAAAGGAGATATATATACTTCTACAATAATAGTAGGGGACATCAATATGCCACTCCCATCAATAGACAGAACAACAAGACAGTGGATCCATAAAGAAACTGAGAACTTGAACAATATGATAAACAATATAAACCTAAGAGACATATACTGAACATTGCCCCCCAAATCAGCAGGATATACATTCTTCTCTAGTGCCCATGAATCTTTCTCCAGGAGAGACCACATGTTGGGTCACAAAAGAGGTCTCAATAAAATATAATGCATTTCAATTATACAAAGCACCTTCTCTGATCATATTGGAATGAAGCTGTCAATGAGTAATATTTGAGAAATGTGTATGTGTGTGTGTGTGTGTGTGTGTGTGTGTGTAAGAAAGAGGGAGACGGAGATAGGAAGACCATGTATTCATGTTTGTAAATATTTTCCAGTAGTATTTTGCATCATTATAATCTTTACACCTGTGTATTAGTTTCATAGCTGCTAAAACAAATACCACAAAATGAATTGGTTTACAAAAGAGGAAAATATTGCCTCACTGTTTAGAGGCTAGAAGTCCAAAGTTGAGGCATCAGCACAATAATACTTTCTCTTTGAAGACTGTGGTGTTTAGGGGCTGCTTCAGGGAGATCCTTAGTCTTTGGTTTTTCTACCTGAAAATAATATTGATTTTTGTTCTAGCAGTTCACAAATATACAAAAAATAAATGATGTCTAATTCTCTTTCCCAGTTTTATGAGAAAATATAGACTGAACCAGTAGTCTTACATTAAACATTTTGGGATTTAGTTTTCCCCTCATTAAATTGTATTGCATGAATTAGCATTGATAAGATACATCACCCCACATCCACACAAAGTTATATTTTTACCTCAAAACATTGTCATCTTTTGGTTATCTTATATCAAGAAGTCTTGTTGACTATCAAAAAATATTTTACTGCAAGATAAATTAATACTTTACAAAACAGATGGTAACTTTTTAAATGACATTTTACTTTTCAAATTAAAGGAAAGAATTATAAACAGTAAAGAAAACAACTTCAGCTATTGTCTACCTCTTATTTCCCTGACATCCAGTCTCCATCATGCCTAGTCTGACTTAGAATATTAAAATCTACTGGCAGAAATGTGATCTAAATGATGGTATCTGTTGAAACACTTTAACCAGCCTCTGTTGATAATTCTTGGTTTTCCTTTTCACCCCAGGTGATAGGTGGAGGGTTGGGTACTGAGAAAGCCAGAGAAAATAGTAGAGTAAGGTCTCATTAAAAGACATAAACATGAAGAATATTTGAAATGAAGAAAACTAGAGCATGACTTCTGGTTTGGAGAATGTCCCCAGATTAAATTTGGTAGACATGCACACACATGTTGAAATAATAGGGACTTGATAGAAGGATTCTGGGACAACTGGTCACAAATGAAAGGCAATCTTCCCCATATAGAGTTTGTGGGTTAAATGAAGACAAAACTGATTCCATGTGAAGGTTTTCCCAGTTCTGTCTGACTTCCTCTGTTTTTACAACTGATATAGCACAGTGATTTCCTTGGTCTAACAACACCACACTAATTAACAAACAACAAAATAAGTGTGATTGCCCCCGGTGTAGTAAGATTCTGGCTTTTTGAAGACAAAATTAGGCAGGGAAGATGCATTTAAAAAATGTTACAACTGTAGAATATATAGCCTAATCTTGGAATAAGGGTACATGAGTACTCCATTGCAAAGAGTTGCACATTATATCACTACATCTAACCACGAATGTTCATGTATGGAGAAGGGTGATAATCATGGTATTTTATGGGTGTCTAGGTTTCATGTGGGGCTACATGGGATTAGAGTGATCTCATCTAACAAACTGGTCTGTATTTGTTATTATCAACCACTTGCAATTCACCTGTGAACATTACAAAAATATATATTTTATATTTGTATAGTGACCACAAAAGCCAGGGAGCATTCATTCATACAAACTGTGAAACTGTCTCCCCCTTAACTGAACCACTAATGGTCTCTCCTTGTTGCCATGCATTTGTTTTTGAGATAGAACACTTCCAAGGTTCTAAGCTGGCAGTTGTAGACCAAAGGTGCTGACTGGAGGCAGACCTGTGGATTCATTGGGGCCATCGAAGTCCTCCTGAGGGCTGTCTTGGCAGCTAGTCCTAGAGCAACTGTCCAGTGTTCTGATGTTCTTGTATGAATTCTTTAGTCAAGGCTCAAGTCTATTGGAGTTTTCCTTGGAAATCTAGCTAAGCACTACTGGATTGCTCTCATAGTAAAAGTCCAGCAGCATAGTTTGAAGAAGAAAGAACTAGCCAAACATAATTATGCTCAAGATGAAGAATATCTAAAATTCAGTGAGAAGATTGGACAAATGAACAAATTGTGTAAAGAGCTCAGGCCACCTCCAGTGGAGACCATTCCTCCAATGTTACAAGCCGTGTGCTTGGCAGTACTTAATAAGGATACCAACAAATTCCTTTTTTCACTGGAAAATGTAGGAGACATTCTGGGTGAAAAACAGACAAGTAAGCTCACTATATTTTCTTTCAACAGTTTGATGATGCCCCATCTTCAAGGAAACACACAGCCTCCCAAGTGTCATCTGAGTCCTGCCACTGCAAGGAAGCTGGACAGAAAAAGATCTTAAGGGTATCTCAGGAGATTGGAGAACAATGCCAGGTAGAGACACTTAATGGTGTGGACTAAAATGCTCAGCTTCAGGAAACCCTAAAGCTGCTTGCTTTGGAAGATGCTACATGGAATGAAAGTATGCAGGAACAGAAGGGACAGGGAAAAAAGCTTGAAAATTCCATGATGCAGATGGAACTCATTGTCAATGATAAAGACAGCCTGCTAAAATCACTGACTGAAACAGTTCTGAAGATGATATATGTGCCTGCTCTCTGTGAAGATTACACACAGTTTATCAAGTTAAAATTAGAGGAAAAGAGTGATTCTGCAAAAGGAGACCAGCCTCATAAGATACATGTGGATGTACCAATTCTCACAGATGTTGTAACATTGTTAGTGTAAAGAGACTTGAAATGATATATACAAAGTTGTGTAAGGAAAAGCAAGTCAATGAAGCACTTACATATCAAAATAAACATCTGGAAACTGGGCAAGCATCTCTATTGCGGAAAAATGAACACTTAGAAAAGCAGATTCAGAAATTTCACCAGAAACTGCAAATTTTTCCAGAAGTACATCAACAACACCTCCTGCAACTACAACTTGAATCAATCCAGCATGGAATTGACCACTTAGAAACAGAGAAAAGAATTGCTAAGGTGAATGAAAACATCCTTTTACACACAAAAAAAAAACTTGACAGATATACAATTATGACAGAACACCTGGAAAATGAACTGGATAGCATTGTTTCTCATTATGAAAGTTGGATTAGGTACTATGATAGAAAAACTTATGAAAGTTGCCTGGCAGCTCTAACTATCAAGAGGAAACTCAATGAGCTAAGACTTGAAAATGAGAAGAACAAGCAAGTGTTGTGGAGTTAGATGGTTAAATCCAGCTTACCCCAAGTGGTCCTTTGGCACCCACTATTCCATATGCAGCCCAATGCAGAGGATGGGATATTTAAGACATTCCCTGTATCATCAGGTCTCCTACTGGAGACAAGGGGAGAAGACTGAGGGCTCAGGGATCCAGGTTGATTGTCATGTATGTCTCTCCCCTCTATCAGCCAGTCTCTGAATAGTCAAAGAAAAAGTTAAGAACAACAGCATATTTTGCTCTTTCAAACTGATTGGGCTTAATATCATTTTAGAAAAAAAATATATATATATCATTTTAGTGTGTATGTTAATTAATGTGTTTTTGTTGATGTTTTATAGAATTATACACAAAGTTTTCCATAATATAGATGTAATATTGTTCATAAAAATGCACTGTTTACATTTTATTGAATGTCATAGCATTAGATTATAAGTATTTCATTTTAAATGAGTAAATTTTTCCACCATTACTTTCACAGTAATTGAAGCAGAAAATGAGTAGTTAAAGATGATTGTAAACCTCAAGTCTGTTTCTAAAAATATGAGGCAGGATTTCTTTTTATAATGTAGAAATAACTTAATATTTACATCATTAAATTTTTATTGTTTTTAAAAATAACAGAAAAAACAACAATACCCCATACTATACTTAATTATTTTACTAATGAAATCCTAAATTAACTGATTCATTTTCATGAGGAGTTTTGGAACTATCTGTATCTTGTTTTTAAAATGTTATATGTTTACAATATTTGTTGTAGTTCAAACATTTCAAAATTTTCCTCAGTGCAATAAAAGTTTTCTTAACTAGTCTGCATTCTGTTATCATTTGTAATGAATTTTGAAACTAAGGATTTTTTTTTCTTTTTCTTTCTTTTTTTTTTTTTTTTTTTTTTTTGATAATATGTTTTTATTTTCCCCTTAAATCTTGGATCCCCTATTTTAAATAAGAAATGAGTGAGAAATACAGCATTATTTCATTTTATTAAAAGATTTCCTGGTGTTTAGTTTTACCAATTATATGTAACATTTTATTTATCACTTAACTGCAATTTGTGTTCAGGTTCATTTCCAATGACTTTGAAATGGTCAATGGTCACTATGCACTCTAATATGTCTAAGGATATTTATTCTCCTTATGAATTTTTACTGAATATTTTGATATAATACTTTTTGAAGATAATTCCTATATCAATTGCTTAATTTTCCCCTGAATTAATGACAATCCTATTAATGTTTTATTGGTTTAATAAAATCTAGAGTAATTTTATGACATTATTAGTATTTCAATGTTGCTGCATATCCACAAAAATGTGAGTCTAGATAAATAAGAACTGCTTTATATATTTATTAGTGTTTCTTCTACATATTTCAAACTTATTTTAGACATGTCGTTATAGATATTGACTTGTTAATAATTATGATTCTATGTAATTTGAGATTTTATTTATTGTTTCCTTAATTTCAACCATCTTTTTTCATTTCATTTTGCTCTGTATATAATTCCCAAGCAAACAGCTATATCAAGAAGATGAAAAAAAATCCATTATATATTTGTCTTTACTTTGAAAATTTTAAGCCCTGGAGAAGGGAGTATAGTTGTAGAATGAATAAGTTATCTTTTGAAGGGGTGATAAAAGTAGTGTGTGTCTTCTCCCCCTGTCATCCACACTAATGTCAAGCAAATGGGCATACACATCCAGAGCTCCCAGGGTTTAGGAAGGGAAGAGCAACCTTGGACAGGGTGTTGTGTTAAGGAACTGGAGGTTCTGCACACCTGACATGGCCCTGGATGAGCAGCAAGCTGAGGAACCTAGTGAGCATGGTGACCCAGCATTGCCTGTTGCAGGGTATAAGAACAAGTGCTCCACACTCTGACAAAGCATTGGTGTATGAGCCTCATGCACCGTGGTATGGCAACATGCAGCAAGGAGCCCTCAATGGCACCAGCACTATCCTCTCTTAAATAAAATCAATTTATCAAAAAACACACATTAATACTCTAACCATTTTTTAATACTAATGACATATTCTTTCATTTAGCCTCATCCCTATGGTCATTTACAGATTCTATATAATTTAAGCAAGGTACATGGCTCCTACTTCACTATTTCAGGTAATAAGGTGACATTTCAGTTGCTGCTCTCAGTTTTTGTGGACTACTCAAAATTTAGACGTATCCATTTTCTCATACTTTTTCCTCTGTGATACATATTTCAACTTACTAGTCAGAATCAATGGGTAGGGGAAGTTTCAAAAGTGGAAACAACATGTGAAAGGACATGGACATATGAGAACATGTGGTATATTTTGAAATTCTGAACCAACGCAGTATAGTGACCAAAATGTTGCCTTAGCCTCCAAAACCTAAAATTTAAAATAAAGAATAGTCTGGATGATTTGCAAAGTTCCTTTCTATTCTGATATTTTATAACATTGCTTTAATATTAATGAACTTGCAGCAAGCTCATAACATGTAGTCTTGAATTGTTACACTGTGACATGAAAACAATGTGAGAAATTTAGATCCCTGATCATATATTATTTATTGAAAATATTCTGGGCCTGTTAGAAAACGAAAACAAATTACAAAGATTGTATGTTAAGTTAGGCTTTTCTCTTTTTTTTTTTTTTTTTTTTGAAGATAAAATTTATGTTTATTTCCTGCTCTGTCCAAATACCACAGGTTTCATCAGAGATAGCCCTTATTAACAATTTGATCCATATATATGCACACATTTATATTTTTTATGATCTGATTTTACATAAATGGGTTCAAAACTCCTCACACTATTCAATGAAAATCTTTAAAACTAAACAATATGTTTTTTTTTTTTTTTTTTTTTTTTTTTTTTTTTT
>JAKSZT010053769.1:31747551-31777578 GCA_026826555.1 Tolypeutes matacus | reverse complement strand
TTTTTTTTTTTTTTTATTTTTTTTTTTTTTTTATTTTTTATTATGGGTAAAAATCAAAATTCTCACAATACATACAAACATTTGCAAAATAATATATAAATATATATGCATATATGTGTATTTGCTTACAAAAACGTTATTTATATATATATATGTATATACACATATTTTAAGAGGTGCTTAGATTACCCAAAGTATTACACGGAACCCACTGGGATTCCCATGTTGCCCACCTCCCACACCTCCCACCACATCCCACACAAATATCTCCCACAGTGTGGCCCACCAACCTCAATGAACTTACACATCCTGGAGCCTTGCCACCAACCATAGACCACAGTTCACACTGTAGACCACACTCTCTCCCACTCAGTTCTGAGTGGTGTGTGCTGATTTAAAATGGCCTACATCCGTTGCCACAACAGTACTCAGGACAACCTCCAACTCCCAAAGAAGCCCCTGTATTTCAACAGCTCATCCCCTCCCTACCCCAAAAGTGTCAAGTGGCCACTGGCTCCACCTCATTGTTATAATTTCTTGCATTGCTAGAATCACCATATGTGAACAAGAGAATACCATCAAGTCCACTCTAGTCCATAGTTCTTCCCCCAATCCTGAGGGGACTGGGATGGTGATGTCCACTCCAATTCCAAGTGAGAGAGGGCTTATATCCCATGGATATGGTGGGTGGGACGATCCTGCCTGCAGATGCAGGCCCTCTCCATTCCCTGGGCTGGCCATTGCCCATCGTTGTCTCCTCACCAGGTGACTTGGATGAGTCCATTGAGCTGTAGGGTAGGAGTTGCAGCTCCACCTAGATTTCATGCACACCTGGCACATAGATAGGCGGGAGGCTCCAGTCTCTGGAAGTATACCTAAAATCTCCAGCATCACATATAGGTTTGAATAGAAGGGACTGGTGAACCATGTGCAGGGAGGACTTATTTGAGTCTAATTCTGTCACTCTCAGGAACACAGATTCCAAAATAGAACCCACTGATAAGGCATCAGTCTCAGGGGCTATCCCCCCTTATATAAGACCAGGGTGTCTCCGGAACTCTCAGGAACCCCACTGAGTGGGGCGATAGGCACTTAGATGTTCTATGAGCTCCTACTGAGGTGTGCGTAAGAGTTACCTCTGGGATGACCTCCCGACTCTCTTTGAAGTCTCTTAGCCACTTGAACTCATTTGTCTTTACCATTTCCCCCTTTTATTCAAGGTCTTTTTCCAGTTGTGTTGCCAGTTTGGCACTTGGTATTGATCCCTCATTGCCAGGGAGGCTCATCCCCGGGAGTCATGTGCCACGTTGGGGGGAAGGTAATGCAATCATATGCTGAGTTTGGCTTAGAGAGAGGCCACCTTTGAGCAACAAGGAGGCTTTCAGGTGGCAACCCTTAGGCACCCCACAACTGCAGGATAAGTCTCATTTACAAGAGCAAAGACCCACAAGGGTAGTCATCAATAAAAAAACACATCAGTGGGTCATCCTATTTTGACAGGCACTGTCCCTACACTCAGAGGACTATTGCTGCTCCCTTGGAGTCTGTGGAATAGCTCTCCAGGCTAGGAATTCAGATTCCCTCATTTATTGTGTGATTACCCACCCATCATGACCATGCCCCATCCCCAGATCCTTTGAATGATTTTGTATATCTTTCATGTATATTCGGATGAACCAATCCCCACAAAAACCCCCCAGATACCCCCCCCAATAATCCCCCACAGTACCCATTGTAACCCTTCTGTGATCCAAATCCTCAATGTACATTTAGACCATACAATAATCAAATACACTTACTAGGAAAAAGAAACAAGTGTAATAAGCTTACATGCAAGAGACAAACATAAGGAAACTCAGGGGAAAAAAAAAAAAGAGAAGGAAAAAAAACAAATAATCAAAGAACAAAACAAAATAAAATATAATTAGTGGATTGGGACATTCAAAAAATGGGCAAAAAAAACAAAGGAAATGCCTTTAAAATATATACATATATATTCTTTTTTTTTTTCCTTTCTCTTTTCTTTCTTCCCTTTTTTCCTTCCCTTTATCACTGTGCTATCGGATGTCTGGTGTGCCATGACACCTTCCTTCTCTCAATCCCCATTGTCTCCCAATTTTTCATTTAATTTTCAAAGAAGTTTTAGGTCACAGCAAAGTCACACACGGAGTGCCGGAGACTCCCAGATACCAAACCACCGCCCCTTCCCCACCTCATATTAACTCCCCCCCCCTTTTTTTTGGTTGTTAGCATTGTTATGACTGTTAGGCAGATAGCAAAATATAACAACTAAACATTGTCAGTGATTTACAGTATAGTTTACAATTTAGGTGATACAGTTTAATAATTTTGATGATATTTACCATGTCCTGTTTCCATTACTGTAAGGTAATGAAAAACCTTCCCCATGACCACCAAACACCCCATTAGATCTTGACTGTTCCCTTCTTCCCAGCTCCCCAGGGCCCGTGATATCCCCCTCTCCCAACCCATGGAATGTCAAGATTCACAGTTACATGCCCTGGGGATTTGAACCAGCACTTCCTGATCCACCCACCCCCCAGTGCTGCACCACCAAACCCAGGAACACCACCACTCATCTGCCCCATCCCCCAACATGCAACCACAATCTATCCCTTTACCATAGATTATGTCCATATGGGTGATGGCTCAAAGCCTGCTCTTCTCTTACTCTCCTTTGTTAACCTATCTTTCAGACAATGGTTCTCAGAGACTGCTCACTTTCCTCAGTTCAGATCAGTGAGGTCATATACTGTTCATCCTTCAGTGCCTGGCTTGCTTCACTCAACATAAGGTCTTCAAGATTCATCCACATTATTCCATGTGTTAGCACTTTGTTCCTTCTTACAGCTGAGTAATATTCCATTGTATGTATGTACCACATTTTGCTTATCCATTCGTCTCTTGATGGGCACCGGGGCTGATTCCAACTTTTGGCAATGGTGAACAATGCCGCTATGAACATTGGTGTGCATATATCTGTTTGTATTTTTGTTTTCAGTTCTTCTGGGTATATACCCAGCAGTGGAATTGCTGGATCATACAGAAGATCTATTGCTAGTTTTCTGAGGAACCGCCAAACTGTCCTCCACAGTGGCTGGACCATACCGCAGTCCCACCAGCAGTGGATGAGGGTTCCTATTCCTCCACATCCTCTCCAACATTTAGTGTCTCCTGTTTTTTTAATAGCTGCCATTCTGATGGGTGTAAGATGGTATCTCATTGTAGTTTTGATTTGCATTTCCCTGATAGCAAGTGACGTTGAGCATTTTTTCATGTGCTTTTTAGCCATTTGTATTTCTTCCTTGGAGAAGTGTCTTTTCAGGTCACTTGCCCATTTTTTATATGGGTTGTTTGTCCTTTTATTTTCGAGGTGAAGGATTTCTTTATATATGCAGGATATTAGGCTCCTATCAGATATATGGTTGCCGAATATTTTTTCCCATTGGGTAGGTTGCCTTTTTATTTTCTTAATAACATCCTTAGAGGTGCAGAAGTTTTTAATTTTGAGGAGATCCCATTTATCAATTTTTTCTCTTGCTGCTCGTGCTTTGGCTGTGAAGTTCATGAAACCATTTCCTATTACAAGGTCCTGTAGATGCTTCCCTACATTATCTTCCAAGGTTTTTATGGTTTTGGCTCTTATATTTAGATCTTTGATCCATCTTGAGTTGATTTTTGTATAAGGTGTGAGATGGTATTATTCTCTCATTCTTTTTGGATATGGATATCCAGTTCTCCAAGCACCACTTGTTAAAGAGGCCACTCTCTCCTAACTGAGCGGGTTTCATGGCCTTGTCAAATATCAGATGACTGTATATGCGAGGATCTATATCAGAACTCTCAATCCAGTTCCATTGGTCAGTAGGTCTATCCTTGTGCCAATACCACGCAGTTTTGATCACTGTAGCTTTATAGTATGTTTTAAAGTCAGGTAATGTGATACCTCCAACTTCATTTTTCTTTTTCAATATATCTTTGGCAATTCGGGACCTCTTGCCTCTCCAAATATATTTTGTGGTTACTTTTTCCAGTTCCTTAAAAAATATAGTGTTGACTTTTATTGGTATTGCATTAAATCTGTAGATTAGTTTGGGTAGGGTAGACATCTTGATGATGTTTAGTCTTCCCATCCATGAACAGGGAATATTTTTCCATTTATTTAAGTCTTCTTTGATTTCCTTTAACAGTGTTGTGTATCCCCATTGTAAAGCCAACCCATTTCTGGTATATTGCTTTAGGCAGCCTGGCAGACTATCAGAAACATTCTGTAGTTGTTGTTGTTGTTTTCTCTCTTTTAACAGAAAAAATAATGATCATCTGAAACTCTAAGAGCACACTGCTCTCAGGAGCCAGGGATTGAACCCAGGACCTCATATGTGTGTGGGAAGCCAGTGCTCAACCACTTGAGCTATATCTACTCCCCCAGATTCTTAATACCACTTCTACCTGATGCAACACATTCCGGGAATTCAATATCTTAACAGTTTCCTTTCAACTGCTTCCACTCTGCACATTGAAAATTTTAGTCTCCGAATGGATGCACAAAGAATGGTATTGGAGGTGGGAGCAATTTTGGGTGTGGGGGCAGAAAGAGAAATCTCTGGTCAGGTTAATAGGCCTGTGATATGTCATGAAATACATAATATGAAGGAACCAGAGGATTCTAAGAGTCATTCATGGGAACCTGTGGCTCAAAAATATGTGTAAACAATGGATATTGATCAGAGCCTCTTCCTACTACTTCCCTCTTAATTTCCTTCTCTTGTTTTAGGGGTTAAAGCATAAATAAACTACCAAAGCTTTCTAAGTCCATCCCAACTTCAATATAGTAAGTAGTTAGTGGAAATGCCTCAAAACTAATGGTTAGCTGCCACTTTATTCTTTAGGGCTGTTATAGGATGACATGAATATTTTAATGGGAAGCTGGAAGAAGACACATCACATATAACTAGTCTAAAGTGCTTTTGTTTTGTTTTCTGTTTTTTGTTTTTTGCTCTGTTTTGCTCTTTTAAAATAAGTATAGTTTTTAAAACAAAGAGAATGAAATATTTTAATCACCACAAGTGGTGGATTGAATTTGTACCCTGGTTTGGGCATATTCTTGATCTTGGTCCACATTCTGGTGGATGTAGACCCATTGTAAATAGGATCCCTTGAATATGATACTTCAGTTAAGGTGTGGCCCAACTGATTCAGGTTGGGCTTTAATGTGGATTACTAGAGTCCTTTATAAGCAGAAGGAAATCATGACATACAGGGGAAAAAAAGCATTGGGAAGAAGCTGGGAGTCAAAGAACATGGAGGTGAAAAAAGAAGGCATTGCCGTGTGCATTGCCATGTGACAGAAAAGCCAAGGATCAAGGAACAGTAGCAGCCAGCCCCAGAACTACACAGTCTTCAGGGAGAAAGAAATGCCTTGCTGCTACCTCCACTCTGAGCTTCTTCTGGCATCAAAACCATGAACCAATTACTTCCCATTGTTTTAGCCAACCCATTATATGGTATTTGTTTTAGCAGCCAGGAAGCTAATACACCATGTTTAAACACATAGTCAACTAAAACAGTCATGGTGGCGGGTATTGCCTACCTACATGCAAATAGTATAAGAGTAAAATAATTAGAACTCTTTCACAACAGAAAGATGAAGGCCAAGACATTACAATTATTTTTGAAATGTGTAAACATATAATAATGATTTTTTATACCATGATGTACTGATTTCCTCTCCATATCCTTTCAAAGCTTGAAAGTGATCATTTTAGAATAATTTTGCAAACTTCTACTCTAACCACTCTACTTAGTAAATATATAGAATTTGTTATACCAGAGCAATGATATAAACCATTTCAAAAGCATTTAGCTTAATTCATCAATGATGGCTCCATATAGGCAAATAAGGGAAATTTTGAGAACATATCCTAACCATTCTAGCTTATATCCTTGAAAACAATGACCAGAATCTCTCTCCCACAAACACAGAAAAGATTTCAAATTAAGGAAAGTTGTATAATTGTGGATTCTTCCTGCCTTTTTACACATTATGATGAACATTTCATTAATAAAGGCAAGCTAAATTCACTATTCTAACATTACTATGCACCCAAAAAACATTTAGTAGTCTACTGAATTTCCCTTAGTTATAAAAAATAATAGCTAACATTTAGTGAGTTTTTACTATGCTCCATGTACTAAGTGCTTTACATATATTAACTCATTTCTTTAAGGGTGGCATGATTATTAATATAGATAGGTGTTTAAGGGACATAAAAGTCAAGTAATTTGCCAAGGATTTTGTTCCAGATAGTATTTTTGCATAACAAATTATGCTCAATGTGATGGCTTAAAAGTAAATTCATACTCATGAATTCTATGGGTCAGGAATTTGGGAAGGTCACAGAGGTGAATCCTTGTCTCTGTTGTACAATGTCTAAGGCCTTAGCTAAAAAGACTTAACTACAGATGGGGCGGGGATGAGGAGCTGGAGTCATCTGGGGAAACCTTCAGTTACAGGTATGAGAGTCGATACCACTGTTTGCTAGAATCTCAACTGGAGCTGTCAATCCTAGCACATACACACAGCCCATCTACGTCACTGGGCTTTCTTCAGAGCACGGCACCTTCAGAATAGCAGGTCATAATACAGGCAGCAAAGGGATCCAAAAGCAATGTCCCAGGAAACAATGCCCCAGGAAACAAGACAGCATGTGGCACTTTGGCCAGATTTTATTGGTCACAAGCAAGTCATGAACCTTTGAAAATTCAAAAGGAGAGCAGAGAGACCTCTCAATGGAGGAATGTCAAAGTCACAGACTACAAAAAGTATGAAGGGGAGCAGATGTGCCTCAAGCAGTAGAGTGTCGTCCTCCCACATGTGAGGTCCCAGTTTGGTTCTCAGTGCCTCCTAAAGAAAAAACAAGCAACAAGGAGCAAACGGACAAGGGAGCCATGGCAGGGCCAGGGAAAGTGGGGTGATATATAAAGGATGTAACATTAATAAATAAATCAACAAATCTTTCCTATTTAAATGAGAATCTACAACTCTAAGAGCAACTTTCAGGAATGTCTTTTAGTGGGGAGGAAAGCTGAAAACTCATTCCAAATGAATATTAAGTCTCTATTTCACATATATTTAATCAAAGCATACTATTAATTCCTCTGCCAATTTCAAATGGATTGAATAAACTAGAGTGGAATTGACAGAGCTGAAGAATCATGCTATGAAGAAATTCTCCAGTGTTAAATCTTCCTGAATCAGAGACCTGGGAAAAAGCCAGGCAAATGAAAAGTGGCAGACTGTCTCACTGGACTAAAAACCTCACTCTTCCTTAGCCACCAAGAGAGGTTGATGTTTTAAAGTGGCAGTTATTACCTGGGTTGAGGACAAATACTTCCCATTAACAGTTCTTCAGAATACCATGCTCTTAAAATCCCAGAGTTAACAAGGAATTTCCATTAAATCTGGTTGCTAAAGATAACAATATCAGTATTTTTAATGAACCTTGGTTGATATAAAGAAAAAAATCCAGATTACCTTCTTCTCTACTATGGTTTATACAGTGGGTAAAAGCATGAAAACAAAGTTCTGATGTATTTGTGGTTTATTTATAGGAAAACATTCTGGAAAAATTAGCATATTGGTTAAGTATTACCTATTTGAAAATACTGGCTTAATAGTAATTTCTAAAATGGAAAACTGCTTTATGGGTTTAACTCTGTTTATTTCAAATATTCAAGTCAAATTTTCATTTTGAACAAAATTTCAATTTATACAAATAATGTGGGCTGGACTATTAAAACTTTAAAACAATGAAACCAAAAGTAGATGAGACACTTCATGAATAAGCTGCCCTATTAACACTGCCTAAGTAAATTTTTCCCAAGGTACTGCGTTCTAGCTGAGCCTGGCTTTGTTTCTTTTGATAAATTAGAGAAGGGAAAAGGGAAGGGAGGGTTAAATGACAAGCACTCAATCCATACCAGACTGCCCTATGTCCCTTTTTGTCCTTTGCTGGCTCATTGATTATTCATGAATTAACTTCCTGAAAAGTGTTATATTTATCTTTACAGCAGGGCTGACAATTCAGTTCCAAGTATGCCTGCCTTTGTTTTCAATGAGACAAACCGTTCTGGAGAAAAAGTCTTAAAAAACCACACTGATATAATATGGGTGAGTTCTCATGTTGACACTGGCCTGTGCCTTGTTATTATTTTTAAATAACTATTAAATCAAAGGAATAATGAATTAACAAACCCTACTTCCTCCTATGTTTTTGTTATCAGTGGTCTTACTGTTTCCATTTTTTTCCTTCTTTCGTACATGCTTGTTTCTGGCAATATATTCTGTTATTAATTTGCCTGCTCAAAACGACCTGATTCCAACCACTGCTTCCCCAGGATACATTACATCACCTCCA
This sequence comes from Tolypeutes matacus, assembly GCA_026826555.1. Classification (NCBI taxonomy): domain Eukaryota; kingdom Metazoa; phylum Chordata; class Mammalia; order Cingulata; family Chlamyphoridae; genus Tolypeutes; species Tolypeutes matacus. Next base: position 31,769,140 of record JAKSZT010053769.1, on the reverse strand, counting down.
GCTCAAAATTTGCCTAGAGTTTCCTTTTCCCACCTACAGTAATTGCCACAAAAGATTACACAGGTCATTCAAATTCCAACTTGTTTGCCAGCATCTAGAAAAGATGAATTTTTTAAAAAGCATGAGGGACAGACGTGGCTCAAATGGTTGGGCATCCATTTCCCATATGGAGGGACCTAGGATCGAACTCCAGGACCTCCCAGTAAAAACAAAGAAAAATATAGAAGGTGCACAGACCGCCAGGCCCCTTACGCAGGTGTGCCATCAGGCCCTGGGAGCAGGTGAGCCCCCCAAGTTCTATGTGCAGGGGCACCATCAAGACCTGCAAGGAGGTGCACCATCAGACCCTGCCAAGCCACACAGCAAGATGATGATGTAACAGAGAGTGATACAAGGGAGAGCCAAGAGGAGACGTGCCGAAAAACCAGGAACTAAGGTGGCGCAGGTGGTAGGATGCGTCTCTCTCACATCAGAGGTTACCAGGATTGAATCTGGTGAAAACAGGAGGAGAAGGATGAGAAGAGAGGACAGGAAACAGACACAAAGAATTGCCCAGAGAATGGACACAAAAACAGCAAAAACAGAGGGGGAAGGGGGTTAAAAATGGATAAAAGTAAATAAATAAATCTTTAAAAATAATAATAAAATTAAAATAAAAAAATAAAAAATATAAAGCATAAGAAGAGACACTGAGCTTTTATCACTACAAGGAAAACAAGAAGACAAGGAAAACAAGCTTTTCAAGTACTTCTTTGTTGGCTTCAAACTTAAAACTATCCCCACAAATCCATGCTGAGGGAGAAAGATCAGAAAGAGAATAAAAGAAAAATGTACCTAAACCCTGATCAAAATGGCAGCAACCCTGGAAAGCTTTCCCTTAAAGATGGATAGAGAGGACAGATTCAACTTGCTTGGAGTTCTGGAGGATGATAAAGTCTGGAGAAAGACTCCACAAAGGTTGAACGGAAAAAAAAAAAGGGGTGAACTTCCAGTCTGATCCCTACACACACACAAGGACAGAGCTCCAGCCCCGGCACCTGCTGCTCTGGGCTCTGACCACAGAGCCATCCACGGCAGCACACGGAGGCATGGGGACCCACACACATTCAGGCATGGGGACCCAAGGCCATAAAGACCCAAGGCAGGGCCTTAGCAGTTTGGCACATATAAACAGTCCCCTAGAAACCAACTCTGTGTTGAGCAAGTCTTTTGGTGCCATTTTTCCAACAGTATAAGCTCACTTGTATCTCTGTGCCACATTTAAATTAGCATATGTACCTTTTGCTTTAGATATAATGCTATTGCATACTTAGTAGACTACAGTATAATGTAAACATAATTTTACATGCACTAGGAAGCTTAAAAATTCATGTGACTCGCTATTGTGATACTTGCTTTACTGCAGTAAATCAAATATCTGGAACCAACCCCACAATATCTTTGATGTATGCTTGGATAAAAACAAAGAGAACAGCCCAGTATTCCTAGGACAGAGGACAGGAAATACTCTGAGGTATGACTGTACTCATTCAATCTCTTTGCTAGTTACTGGTTTGTTGAGATTCATTTTTTTATTGAGTCAGTGTTGGTAGTTTGTGTGCTTCTCAGAATTTGTGCATTTCATCTAGCATATCTACTTTGTTGTCATACAAGTGTTCATGGTATCGTCTTTGGATTCTTTCCATTTCTGTGGCATCGGTAATAACGTTCCCCCTTACATTCCTGATTTTAGTTATTTGCATCTTCTTTCTTTTTTTCTCTGTCAGTCTAGCTAAAGTTTTGTTGATTTTATTTTGATATGCTAACTCTAGAAGTCAATTTCTCCCTTTAGACTAGGGTTTTTAGGGTAGATTATGTGTTAAGGCTTTTCTTCAATACTTGGTCTAGTTCAACTTGAACCTCTAGAGCTGTCCGAGTTTAACAGTTCAGATTATCTCAAGTCTTTCTGCTCCTGCCTCTTGCCCTGGCATGGACAAAAACTTTTAAGATTACCCTGGTATGTGTGACTTTTTCCCCTCCAGGAGAGGATTCCTTTCCTCTGTCCTTCTCATAGGAGTCTTGAGCTGTTCTCTTTGTTTTGATACAGGCATACTTCGGAGACATAAAGACAAAATATTGTAAAGAGAAAAACAGCTAGAGGACAGGCAGAAACAGCCTGGGAAAAAAATCTTCTAGGGTTTAGGACACCAGGGGAAGGCTAGACACTGCCCAAAAGAGAAAGAGACAAAGGAAAAGAATTGCCACAGCAAAACTGTGAGTTAAAAGCAGCTGCTGCTACTGACAGCACCCTCCCCCACACTAAAAACACTTTTGAATTCTCAAGCCTTTGGGTTGACAGCTACAGACAAAGGGGACCCCAGGGATTCACCTCCCCAAGAAAGGGGAGAGAGAGGGGAACAGCCTAAGGCTGACTCAGCTTGGTCTGCTGTGTCCCACAAGCCTTTCTAAGCCTGGTAGGGCTGCACCATTGTTTACCTTGGGAACCAGCTGGAGACTAAAGATATCTAGGACTAAAGAGATCCAACCCTCTCAATCTCCCTCTCTACTAACTGGAACTGGTTGTTGAGGGCTCAGAGGGGAGTGGAATTATTTCCTACCTGGGAAAAGGGAGGGGGCTGCCAGGAAAGGTTAGAGAACTGTCCCTGAGAAAGTTTGTATTGCCAGGCTCTTAGCCTACAGGCAGGAACCTATATCACAATGATCCAGTCTGTGTTGCAGCAAGCACGCTCCTAACAGGATTGAACTGAGAGGAGTGCCAGGAGCACCATCTGCTGGCAGAATAAGGAAGTGCACATAATGAAAAAGTAAACAAGAGAGGCTTTTTCTGGCCTTTATAGCCTCCTTCCCCAAGGCCCTGGGAATTATTAGGTCTGCAACTCATTGCTGGGTCCAGGGCCCAGTTTTAATCAACAACCCAAAAGACCCAGGTTGAACCAAGAATCAAAGAACAGCAGTAACACACATCTTCCTGCCACTATATCCCTAAGAAAGAGAGAGAAATTGAGCATCTGAGTAAACTCACCATTCCAATCAGATACCTAGACATCAGCAATAAATTATGAGCTACACGAAGAAAATGGAAGACATAGCCCAAGAAAAGGAATATATCAAACCCCAGAAGAGATGCAGGGTTTGAGACAACTAATTAAAGAGATGCAGACATATTTCAAAAATCAAATTAATGAGTTGAAATACAATATGTATAAGGAGATAAATGACATTGAGAAGACATTGAGCAAGAACAAAAAAATTTGAAAACCTGAATAGAAAAGTAGCAGAGCTCATGGGGATAAAATATACAATAGGTGAGATCAAAAGCACATTAAATTGCTAAATGGCAATGCTCCAAAATGTGTTCATCAATTGCAATGAATATACCACACTAATGAAAGGGGGAAAGTGGGAGGTGTGGGGAGTGAGGCATATGGGAATCCCTTATATTTTTTATGTAACATTTTATGTTTAAATAATGAAAATACTCTAATAATGATTGAAATGATGAATGCACAACTATGAGATTATACCAAATACTATTATTGTACACATTGAATCAATTGTATGCTTTGTTAATATGTACCAATAAAATAGATTTGTTTAAAAAAAATAAATTAATTAATTAAAAATATATTTAAAAACACATTAGATATACCAAATACCATTGATTATACACTTTGGATGAATTGTATGCTTTATGAATATGTATCAATAAAATTGATTTGTTAAAAAAAAAAAAAGTAACAGGGAGGACTTCTGGGAAGATGGGAGATTAGAAAGACACAGGACTCTCTTCTCTCCCAGAAAAATAGCTAAAGGACAGGCATAAATGGCCTGGAAAAAATGATCTAAGGTTTAGGACACCAGGGAAAGGCTCAACATCACCCAGAGGAGAAAGAGACGAAAGGAAAAAAATCTCAATGGAAAGATCATGAGTAGAAGCTGCAGCTGCAGCCACCAGCAGCCTTCCCCCACCTTAAAAGCAGACTGTTTTGAATTCTCTGGTCCTCGGCTGGCAGCTACAGACAGAGTGGGCTACAGTTATCCACCTCCCCAGGAAACAGGAGAGAGAGGGATGCAGCCAAAGGCTGATTCAATCAATTTGGTCTCCTGTGTCCCACGAGCACTTCCAGGCCTGATGGGGCCATGCCATCATTTGCCTTGGGAGCCAGCATGGGATTAAAGAGATCTGACCCCCTCAATCACTCTCCCTACTGACCCAGATGGGTTTATGAGAATGCAGAGGGGAGTGGAATGATATCCTATGCATAAAAAGGGTGGGGGCTGCCAGTAAAGGTTGTAGAAAAGCCTCTGAAAAAGTTTGAACTGCAAAGCTCTCAATAGTCTCTGTGACATTGTTGCTGGTGGTGTTGCACTGAACACACTCTGTCCAGGCTTTAAACTGCAATTGATTCCAAAGATTGCCATCTGCTGGTAGACTAAGGAAGTGCATGTGAAGAATTAAAATTAAATAGGTAAGAGAAGCTTTTCCTGGCCATAACAGTCTCCCTACCCAGGGCCCTTGGAAGTGGGTCTGTAACCCATTACTGGGTCCATGATCCAGATTTGAGCAACTAACAGACACAATCCTAAAAAACAAGAACCAGTTAAACCAAGAATCAAAGAACAGCAGAAACATGCAGCCACCCACCACTAAATCCCTTTAAAAGAGAAAATTTGAGCATCAGAGTAAACTCATCAATCATAATCAGATGCCTAGACATCAGCAAAAATTATAAGCCAAATAAGAAAATGGAAGAAATGGCCCAAGCAAAGGAATATATCAAAGCCTCAGAAAAGACATGGGATTGAAGACAACTAATCAACAAGATTCATACAAATTTCCAAAATCAAATTACTAAGTTGAAAGACAATATGGCTAGAGATAAAGGACATTAAGAAGACTCTGAGCAAGCACAAAGAAGAATTTGAAAACCTGAATAGAAAAATAACAGAGCTTATGGGAAAGAAACACACAATAGGTGAGATCAAAAATACATTAAATGTGTGGTTGAATATGATTAGCAAGTATTTTGTTGAGGATTTTAGCATCTTCTAAGTTCGTTAGAGAGATTGGTCTGTAGTTTTCTTTTCTTGTTGTATACTTATGTGGCTTTGTTATTAGAGCAATGTTGACACCATAGCTTGGTAAAATTTCCTCCACTTCTATATTTTGGAAGCATTTAAGCAGGATTGATTTTAGTCTTTTCTGGAATGATTAATAGAGTTCAACCAGGAAGCATCTGGCCCTGGGCTTTTCTTGGTTGGGAGGTTTTCAATAACTAATTCAATCTCACTACTTCTGATTTGCTCTTGAGTTCACCAAATTCTTCTTCCATCAACATAGGTTGCTTGTGTCTTTCTAGAAATTTGTCCATTTCATCTAAGGTATCCATCTTTTTGGCAGAGGATTTTTCAAAGTATTCTTTTAGGATATTCTTTGTTACTGTGGGATCAGTGGTGATATCCCTCTCTTGTTTTTATTTTATGCATTTGCTTCTCCTCTCTTGTTTTCTTTGTTAGTCTAGCTAAGGGATTGCCAATTTTATTAATCTTCTCAAACAACCACCATTTGATTTTGATAAATTTTTCTAGTGTTTATTCTCAATGTCATTTAGTTCTGCTATAATCTTTATTATTTCCTTCTTTCTGCTTGCTTTAGGATGAGTTTGTTGTTCTTTTCTAGTTCTTCCAGGTGTGCAAATAGTTTTTTGATTTTAGCTCTTTCTTCTTTTTTAATATAGGAATTTATGGTTATAAATTTACCTCTAGCACTGCTTTAGCAGCATCCCATAAGTTTTGATATGTTGTGTTCACATTTTCATTTGTTTCAAAGTAGTTACTGATTTCTTTTGCAATTTCTTCCTTGACCCACTGACTGTTTAAGAGTGTGTTGTGTAAATTCCATATCTTTGTGCCTATTCTGGTTCTCTGTCCCTTATTAATTTCCAACTTCATTCCATTGTGGTCACCCACTGACTGTTTAAGAGTGTGTTGTGTAACTTCCATATCTTTGTGCCTATTCTGGTTCTCTGCCCCTTATTAATTTCCAACTTCATTCCATTGTGGTCAGAAGAATTACTTTGTATAATTTTGATCTTTCTAAATTCATTGATACCCACACAAAAATTTAAAAAAATATTAAATTCCCATCCTGGAGAGCTCTCCTACATTCTGTAATAGAATGGCAAGAATCTCTAGAGTGCGTAGACAGAGCCTAGTGAAAGAGGATAGACAAATATGCCAGGCTCTTAATATTAATGCTTGCACTTATGAACCTTATTCTTGTAAAATTGAAAGTTAGCCTAGAAATATATATTGCCTAAGAATAACCTCCTTAAAACTTCCTAGTTACTCAAATGTGGCCTCTCTCTAAGTCAAACTCAGCAAATAAGCTAACCGCCTTCCCTCTGGTATGGGACATAACTCCTGGGAATGGGTCCCCTGACACCAAGGGATTATTACCAAACACCAACTAGTGATGTCTTTGGAAAAAGACCTTGACCAAAAGGGGGAAATATTAAATACAAATGACTTTTTATGGCTAGCAGATTTCAAAGTGAGTCAGGAGGTCATTCCAGAGGTTACACTTATGTACTTCTCAGCAGGATCTCATTGACTGCCACAGTAAATATTTCCTCAAATAGCAGGGCTCATGAGGACTCTGGAGATATCCAGACACTACAGGCATGGCAGACAGCTCACGAGTTTGGCACCCTGTCAGTAGGCCCTACTTTGGAATTTATGCTCTCCAGTATGACAGAGTTGGACTCAGTTGTGGTTTCCCTACACCTGGCTCTTCTGCCCCTTCTATTTGAGCTTATAGTTAGTAGTAGAGTTGATAAGTGTATGTCCAAGAGACTTAAATCTTTGGGCTGTCTGTATACCAGTTGGGCCCTGAATCTCAACAGATTGCAACACCTACTCTCCAGTTCATTGGACTCACCCAGGGCAACTAACAAGGAGATGGTGATTGACAACAACCATCTCAAGGAACAGACAGAGTCTGCAACTGTAAGCAAGATAGTCCCATCCCATCTTCCCCATGGGATCTAAGTCCCCTCTCAATTGGAGGCAGAGTGGGTATCACCATCTCAGAGTCCTCAAGATTGGGGAATGAACGGTGGACTAGAGTAGACTTACTGTTATTCTACTAAAGACTTATTGTGATCCTAGGAATGGAAGAACTCTTATCATTAATGTGGAAGCAGTGGCAGTGGCCACTGGAGGTTCTTAGGGGAGGGAGAGGGAAAAATAGGTGTAATTTGGGGCCATTTTCGGGACTTGAGAATTGTCCTGAATGACAGGCCACTGTATATCTTGTAATAACTTTTAAAAATGTGCAGAAAAGTGTGTAAACTACAATGTAAACTATATTCCATGCTTAGTGGCAATGCTTCAAAGATGTGTTCATCAATTGTGGCAAATGTACCAAACTAATGAAGGATGTTGTTAATGTAGGAAAATGTGGGAGGGCTAAGGAGTGGGGCATATGGGAAATCCCTATATATTTTATTCAACATTTATGTAATCTAAGTTTCTTTAAAAAATAAAATTAAAAAGTATTATTTAAAAAAGGATCAGTGCAGCAGCGGCGGCGTTGTGACGCAGGTGGTTTGCGTGGACGCTGGCAGAAGCGGCCGGCCGGTAACCGCAGCCTCAGTGCCCGCGGCCTCGGCAGGTGCTTCTGGACACCGGAGGTATCGTCCTCCCGCCATCCCCGGCTGCACGGCCGGGCTCCCTGCCTCGGCTCTCGTCTGCCCTCCCGGATCCCCATCGCTTCCCGCACCGCCTCAGCTCCTTCCTGGCCTTGGGACCCCCGGCATCACCCTAGAAACATGACACACGATTTCAAACCCGGAGACCTCATCGTCGCCGAGATGAAAGGTTATCCTCATTGGCCTGCTCGAGTAGATGAAAATCCTGATGGAGCTGTAAAGCCACCCACAAACAAACTACCTATATTCTTTTTTGGTACTCATGAGACTGCTTTTTTAGGACCAAAGGATATATTTCCTTACTCTGAAAATAAGGAAAAGTACGGCAAGCCAAATAAACGAAAAGGTTTTAATGAAGATTTATGGGAGATAGATAACAATCCGAAAGTTAAATTTTCAAGTCAACAGGCTTCAACTAAACAATCGAATGTATCATCTGATATTGAAGTTGAAGAAAGAGAAACCAGTGTTTCAAAGGAAGATACTGATCATGAAGAAAAACCCAGCAATGAGGATATGTCTAAAGCAATTGATATCACTACTCCAAAAGCTGCCAGAAGAGGGAGAAAGAGAAAGGCAGAAAAACAAGTAAAAACGGAGGAGGCAGGAGTAGTGACAACAGCAACAGCATCTGTTAATCTGAAAGTGAGCCCCAAAAGAGGACGGCCTGCAGCTACAGAAGTCAAGATTCCAAAACCAAGAGGCTGACCCAAAATGATAAAACAACCTTGTCCTTCAGAGAGTGACATGGTAACTGAAGAAGACAAAAGTAAGAAAAAGGGGCAAGATGAAAAACAACCTAAAAAACAGCTTTAAAAGGATGAAGACGGCCAGAAGGAAGAAGATAAGGCAAGAAAAGAGCCAGACAAAAAAGAGGGGAAGAAAGAAGTTGAGTCAAAAAGGAAAATTTTAGCTAAAGCAGGGGTTACATCAACCTCTGAAGAAGAAGGAGACGATCGAGAAGGTGAAAAGAAGAGAAAGGGTGGAAGAAACTTTCAGGCTGCTCATAGAAGGAATATGATGAAAGGCCAACATGAGAAAGAAGCAGCAGATAGAAAGCACAAACAGGAGGAACAAACGGAAACTGAGCACCAAACACCATGTAATCTACAGTAATAAAAAATATATCTCATTTGGGGCCCAAAGCATTAATCCAGTTACTGAAAAGAGAATACAAGTGGAGCAAACAATCTTGAGACAGATTCATTGGACTGAATTTCCCCCTTACCCCCCTTGATGGAAGAATGTTCCAGACTCTAAATTGAGGACTTCAATATTAATGGCATTATTACTGTGTTATGATTGTTAAAAATTCCTGTAAGGTACACACTACATTAAGGTCGGCCATCATTCCTGTTAAAGTTGTTTTTTTTTTGTTTTGTTTTGTTTTTTTTTACCAAGCTTAAGTGAAGCTTTGTGTCTTTAAAAGTTATAAAAGCTCAGATGAAGATGGTGGATGTGCATTATCATTTCATTTAGAAAATATAAAAATTCATTTTGTTTTTAAGCTAGGCATTAAACCGGAATAGCTATTATACCCCTGAGAATGGGGCAGTTGTGCCCTTCCCCTGACATTCCTTTGTTGTTTAATTCTTTAGAATCTTAATAATTGTGTTTTTTTTTTTAGTCCTGAGAAATTAAATTATAGACTTGTTAAGAAAAAAAAATGAAACTTGTAACCAAAATTTTAAAATAAAGTTTTTTTTTTTAAAAAAAAAAAGGAAGAGTGATGTGGGAGGACTTTCACTGCCTCCTGACCTTGAAACATATACAATGCTACAGTGGTCAAAATAGCATGGATTTTTGGTATAAATATAGACACATTGATCAGTGGAATAGAATTGAGAGTCCAGAAATAAACCCTCGCCTCTATGGCTAACTGATTTTTTACTAATCTACCAAGTCTATGTTATGGGGACAAAATAGTCTCTTCAACAAATGCTGCTGGGAGAACTGGATATTCATTGCCAATAGAATGAAAGAGGAACCATATCTCACTCTCTATACAAGAAAAAACTCAAAATGGATCAAATACCTAAATATAAAATAAAAAGCCAGGACCATAAAACTGTTAGAAGAAAACATAGGGAAACATCTTAAACATCTTTTGGTAGGTGGTTTCTTGTATCTTACACCTGAAGGATGAGCACCAAAGAAAAAATAGATAAATGGGGACTCCTTAAAATTAAACATCTTTGCACCTCAAAGGACTTTGTCAAAAGGGTGAAAAGACAGCTGACTCAATGGGAGAAAATATTTAGAAATCACATATCTGATAAGGGTTTAATATCCATGATATATGAAGAGATGTTACAACTCAACAATAAAAAGACAAATGGCCTGATTAAAATTGGGCAAAAGACTTGAATAGACATTTGTCCAAAGAAGAAATACAAATGGTGAAGAAACACATGGAAAAATGTTCAACATCACTAGAAATAGGGAAATGCAAATCAAAGCGACAGTGAAATATCATTTCACACCTATTAGAAAGGCCACTATTACAAAGACAGAAAACTGCAAAGAGTTGGAGAGGATGTGGAGAGATAGGAGTGCTTATCACTGTTGGTGGGAATGTAGAATGGTACAGTCACTGTGCAGGAATGTTTGGCAGATCCTAAAGAAGTTGAATATAGATTTGCCAAAGGACCCATCAATACCACTACTGGATATATACCCAGAAGAACTGAAAGCAATGGCACAAACAGACATCTGCACACCGATGTTCATTATGGCATTATTCACAATTGCCAAAATATGCAAACAACCCACATGTCCATCAACTGATGAATGGATGAACAAACTGTGGTGTATATACACACGATGAAATATTACGCAGCAGTAAGAAGAAATGAAATCATGAAGCATATAACAAATGGATGAAACTGGAGGGCATTATGTCGAGTGAAGCAAGCCAGACACAAAAGGACAAATACTGTATGATTGCACTGTTTTGAACTAAATATATTGTGCAAACTCATGGAGTTAATAACTAAGATATGGGTCACCAGAATATAGAAAGAGATTAGAGAATGGAAAGCTTAGTGTTAACTTGTGCAGAATTGATAAAAAAGGTTGTATGTTAATCTTTGGAAATGAATAGAAAAGATGAAAGCACAACATAGTGTTTGTAACTAGCAGTGCTATTATATGGGTATGAGAGTAATTGAAAGGGAAAGTCTAAGAAAATGTATATTACTAGAAGGAAAGATAAAAATATAACAGGATTGTATGGCATAGTAAAACCTCATGTGAAATATGAATACGGGTAATATTGCATGTATAAGACAGTATTTCTTTCAAACTGAACAAATGTATTTTAATGTTACAAGATGTTAATATCATGCAAATAAAAACATTATGCTAAATGAAAGAAATCAGACACAAAGTACTACAAATTGTATGATACCATTTATATAAAATTTAAATATAAATCAATTTATAAAGATGGAGTTTGATTAGTGGTTATGTAGGGCTGGAGAAGCCTAGAGGGATTGAGAGATGACTGCTAAGAAGTGTGGAGATTTTCTTTTTGGAATAATGAGGTTGTTCTAGGATTTTTTGTGGTGATGAACGCACAACACTGTGATTATACTAAGAGCCATTGGTTGTATTCTTGGGATAGATTGTATGGCACATGAACATATCTCAGTAAAATTGCTTTAAAAATGTAAAAGGGACTCCCATATAACCACCCCCTCCAACAACTTGCCCTATTACTAACATCTTACATTATTAGTTTGCACATTTCTTACAATTGATGAATAAATATTGAACCATTTCTACTAAGCAAGGTCTATAGTTAACATAGTAGTTTACACTTACTTAATTCCTATATCCTAAAAAATGCCCTATGGTCTAACCTATTATTCTTTCCCACTCCACTCAGAACCTCTGGTAAACACTACTTTATATCAATGTTACATGTTCTGTTACCATAAGAAAAATAAGTTTACTTGTGCATGGTTGCATTGCCCCTTAATTTTGTTCATTCCTTAACCTTGAGGATTTTGGGATAGTGAAGCTTGCTCTGCTTCAGACTGAGAGGGGCTTATATCATATGAGGCAAATAGAAGCAACTGTTGTGTTTGCAGTGCTACCACCCACCCTTTCCCCATTCCTCTTGTCACAGACTTACTCCAGGGATTTCATCACTTATTGCCTGGATCATTGCCACAAGCTTCCAAAAAGTTTCTCTGCCTTTGGCCTGAACTCCCTTAAACTTATCCTCTACATTGCTGCTAGTGTAGATAAGGGATGTTTTGATTTTTTTTTTTAATTCAAACATTTTTATTTAAAATCTTAAAAAGGCTTTGGGACTATGCACAATAAAGTTCAAACTCCTCAGCCTTGTAGACAAGAAATCTTATGAGCTGGCCATGGTCCACCTTTCCAGCTTGTCTGCCACCAACCATTTGCAACAATCTTAAACTAGATGTCAGCAAATTCTAAACAGTGTTCTGAAGAGCAATACCTCAAGATGTTAATATAATTTTCATCAAATAAGTTTGTAAATGTGGGAAAATGGACTAAAACCCAGTAATGGACATTGAGAACATCCAGGAAAGGAACAGAGTAGGTAAAGTTTGAGTTCTGATCTTCTGTTTTTCACTGAATGCATACTAACATTTCTAGGAAATCAGTTTGGGAAACGTTGCTGGAGGCATATGCATAAAAAGAACTTATAGTTCTGACATTATGCTATGTTCTCTTGCTTCTCCACCTCTGTCTAGTGTGCCATCCATTCATTCAGTCATTCATTTGTTCATTCATTCCAAGACAGCCATGTTCTTGGTGAGCCAAACTAGCAACAAATGATTAAAGCAGTCTGATAAATGCTGTGGACTTGACAATTTAGTTGGTGGAACTGAGTTGGGGGAGATCAATTGACAGTAACGTTTTCCCTACCTCCTTTACAGGGGTATCTCTGAGATAGGTGTAAATTTTTTACTTCAACCTCAGGTATTTTGAAGCTTAGGTGTAAGTGTGCATATATTTACATTGTTATATCTTCTGAATTATTGACCTTTTTCATTATTATGAAATGTCCGTCTTTGCCTGTCGTAATATTGACTGAGGTGAAAAGGAAATTGAGATTCAATATCTTGCCACTCTGGGGAAAATAATTTCTTCTTGCTATATTCATCCATTCCTTATTCCAGTCATGTGCTGAGCAGCCATCCTGAGCCTCCAAATATTCTGCAAATCATGTGTCCTTGCCTCTGCTCACCTCTGCTGTCTCATCCTTCATAACTCCCCCCACTCACATTCTCTTCTGAAGGCACTGAGAGCTTCACTCATTCTCTAAAGTGGTCAAGCTTTTCCTTGCCTCTTGGTCTTTTCACATGCTCTTCCCAATTCCCACCAGCATCTGCCTGACACATTCTTGTCTTCAAAGTCTCAACTCAGTGGTCCCTTCCACATGGAATCTCCCTGTCCCCAAGTCTAAGGCAATGCTCTTCCTCTGAACCTGCCAAATTATGACAAATTCCCATGTTCTGCATATGCTTCTTTTCTGGTCTGCTTCCTTCATTAAACTGGGCAACTCTTAGGACAGAGAATGGATGTGTCTTTTTAATATCTTTATTTTAAATTCAAAAAATAAAATAACAGAAAAAGGTAGCTCAACAAGTTATGGAAACATAACTCCTAAAAAAAATTCTGTCCAGGCACTTTTATCTCATCTAATTCCAACTACTAACTCCACTATTCCTCTAGTGTTCAGAAAGATACACAGATGAACACAGATTGGTTAAATGACATATATAGGTCTCCTTATTAATGAAATAATTAAGAGAAAAATGCTTAATCTTATTCATATCTCACAAAATCAAACCTCATATTCTTTTTTGACCTTTAACAACTTTGCCTTCGCTACAAAGACATTACAGTATTGTTGTTAACTATAGTCTATAAATTACATTAGTTATATTTTCCCATTTATCACCACATTCTTAACACCTTATAGTAGATGAACATTAGTGCATTCATATTATTAATCCACATCTATTGCCAAAATAATTATTATGCATTCCCTATATTATCCTCCAGCTGTCCTCCCAATAACATTAATCTCCCTAAACTATTTGTTTCAGCCACATCCATAAACCAAAAGTGTGTTTGCTACATTCATTCTAATTTTCTCATCATGTCCAATCATTACCACATATTTACATTTGACCTTATTAAACATTCTTTATACATCTAGCATAATCTCCCACTTCTCATCCCATATTCCATCTCTCACCATCCTGCACTTCATAGTCCAACTCCACAAGTCTATGCATTGTATTTAGCTCATATGAGTGAGATGATACAATATTCCTCCTTTGGTGTCTGGCTCACTTCATTCAACATAATATCCTCAAGGTTCCTCTAGGTTGTCATGTGCTTGCCCAGTTAATTCTTCTTACACCTGAATCATCCATTGTATTAGTATACCACATCTTGTTTATCCATTAATCACTTGACAGACTCTTAGGTTGTTTCTATCTTTTAATAATGAAACATAATGCTGCTATGAACATCAGTGTGAAAATATCTGTTGGCATCTTTGCTTTGTTATGAACATCAGTGTGAAATATCTGTTGGCATCTTTGCTTTAAGTTCTAGTGAATATATTCCCAGTAGTGGGATTGCAGGATAGCAGTTCTATTTAGTTTCCTGAGGAAATGGCAAATCATCTTCCACAGAAGCTGCACCATTTTACACTCACATCAACAGTGAAGAAGTGTTCTTATTTCTCCACATTCTTTCCAAAACTTGTAGTTTTGTTTTTTTAATAATGGCCATTCTGTACAGTATGGGATTATATCACATTATAGTTTTGATCTGCATTTCCCTAATAGCTAGTGATGTTGAACAACTTTTCATGAGTTTTTTGGCCATTTGTTTTTCCACTTCAGGAAAATGTATATTCAATTTTTTGCCCATTTTTAATGGTGCTGCATGTCTTTTTGTTATTAAGTTATGTGATCTCTGTATATAACATGGAGATCAATCTTTTATCAGATATATCATTTCCAATGTTACAAGTTCTTCCATTGCTATAATAATAAATTTACTTTGCCCATTGTTGCAATCTCCCCTTGTGTTTGTTCATTCTTCAAGTTGAGGACTTTGGGATGGTGATGCCTGCTCTGATTCAGTTTTAGAGGGGACTTAGATCTTATGGGGCAAATGGAAGGAACTGCTTTGCTTGCAGTTATAGATAACATTTTTGGGGATGAGGGTTGTTCATCATCATCATTTTGTTAGCTGTCCTGGCCAAGGCCAATGAACTGGAGAGTAGGTATTGACTGACCTCTTCTGAGATTCAGGGCTCAACCGGCATATGCAGAGACTGAAGATTTATATCTATGGGACATTAATTGAATTGGTGTAGTGCTAATTATAGGTTCAAATAAAAGGGGTAGAAGAATAATGTGTAGGGAAATTATAAATGAGTCTAATTCTGTTACATTGGGGTAATAGATTATCATATATTCCAAGGTAAGGGCCATGGTAAAGTAATGATTACAAGGGGCTCTGTGACTTGCCAATAATGCCAGGATGTCTCTAGAGCCCTCAAGAGCACCCCTATTTGAGGTATTGCTTCCTGTGGCAGTTAGTGAAAACTGCCTGACACTTGCATAAGTGTAACCTCTGGAATGACCCCCTGACTCATTTTGAAAACTCTTACTGTAAAAACACTTTTGTATTTTATGTTTCACTCTTTTGGTCAAGGTTTTCTTCCAAATACATTGCTGTTTGGTGCTTGGTATTAATCCCTCAGTGGCAAGGAGGCTCATTCCTGGGAGTCATGTTCCATGCCATGGGAAGTGTAGTGAGTTTATTCACTGAGTTTGGCTTAGAGAAAGGACACATTTGAGTAACAAGAAGGTTTTTAAGAGGTAACTCTTAAGCAATAGTTATTATTAGGCTAAGTTTCAATTTAAAAAATAAGCAGAGGAGAGGAGACAAGATGGTGTCAGTTTAAGTGGGCACTCACTACCTCTCTCACAAAAAATGACTGAGAAGTGGCAAGATCCTGCCTGAGTGAGCTGTTTTTGTAACCCACAGAGCAGGAGGTTTCAGGGCATTGATCTGGAGGGAACAAGACAAAGAGATAAAATACCCAAGGGAAAACACGAGTTTCTTGCCCTGGTAGCTGGAAACAGTGGGTGGCTAAGCCCCACCCTCAAGGCAAAAAGCCACTGTGAACTCCCTGACTCCCACCAGCCACCAAGTGGGAGGGACCATTCTCCGGGAGTAAGAGGGTTCTCATGAAGGGTAGAGAGGAGTTTCCTTTCTGTGGGTTTGGTTACCTGGACCCCCTTTGAACTTTAAGAAGCATACCAGCTGGCAAGAGGTGGCCCTGGGAAGAGGGGAGAGGCAAATCTGCTCAGGCAGCCTGATTTACCTAGCTGACCTGGGAGAGAGGAACTTGGACTAAGAGAGGGTGGAGTCAGGCAATTGACTGGTCTGATGCTGAAAACCATCAAAATTCCAACTCCCCAAAGGAAGGAAGGCAGTAGGAAGTATTTAATAACCTTCCAAGGGCCTATTTTGGGTCCCCTAGAAGGAGGGAGGAGGTCTGGAAGAGGGTTGAGAGTCATTTCTCTGTGGAGAGTTTGGATACTAAGGTCCCATTTGAATTTCAGAAGGGAACTCAACTTAACCAGGAAAGGTGAGGTGGGGATCCAATCACACAGGCTATTGCATCCTGCTGCCCTGGGAGAGAAAGTAATAAAAATAGAAAGGGCGCAGGGACAGACAGGCTCCTAATCAGCAGGAATTTAACTGTCTGCAAAGAGTCAAACCTGCCCTAGGGAAAGTGACTAGAGAGCTCTCTAGCTAACAGACCCAACAAGAAAAGTTAGCTCACTGGAGGAGTCTCCACTTTGAATATACAAGGTCTCTGGCTTGATTTCTTGCTCTTCTTAGAGTAGCAATCTGCTGGATTATCAAACACCCAGCTCATACTTTAGGACAGGGAATACATAGACAGTAATTTTGTATTAGCTTCTCTTAGGTCTCTTCTTTTTCTTAAAAACGGTTTCTTATTTAAATTTAACTTAGTTTGCTCACTAAAACCTGATTCAAAGTCTGCAGAGGGCAGGTGCAGGGTAATTGATTGATGAACACCAGCAGCCTGAAAAGCTCCTCAGGGGCTTAAGAGAGAAAGCTGCTTTTCCTAGGTTTTTCTTTGATTGCTTGCTTGAGTGTTTGTTTTTTTATTTTGTTGTTGTTGTTGTTCTTCTTCTTCTTCTTCTTCTTCTTCTTTTTCCCTTTTTCTTCCCCCCTGTTTTTTTTAATTAGGTGCTGCTATCTTGTTTCTTGTTTGCTGTGTTTCCCCCTTCCTTTGTTTTCCCTTTTTTTGTGTACCAACTTTGTCTCCCTATGCTGTTTCTTTTCCTTCCTTCATCTTATCTTTTGCTTTCTGTTTTTGTTCTTACATTCTACCTCTCTTTTTTTGTTTGTTTGTTTTACTTTTTTTTTTTTAATTGTGGGTAAAAATCAAAATTTTCAAAATACATACCAACATTTGCAAAATGATATATAAATATATATGCATATATGTGCATTTGCTTACAAAAATGTTATATATATATATATATATATATATATATTTTTTTTTTTTTTTAAGAGGTGCTTAGATTGGCCAAAATATTACACAGAACCCACTGGGATTCCCATGTTGCCCACCTCCCACACCTACCACCACATCCCACACAAACATCTCCCACAAGTGTGGCCCACCACCCTCAATGGACTTACACAACCTGGGGCCTTGCCACCAACCATAGACCACAGTTCACACTGTAGACCACACTCTCTCCCACACAGTTCTGAGTGGTGTGTGCTGATTTAAAATGGCCTACATCCGTTGCCACAACAGTACTCAGGACAACCTCCAAATCCCAAAGAAGCCCCTGTATTTCAACTGCTCGTCCCCTCCCTGCCCCAAAAGTGTCAAGTGGCCACTGGCTCCACCTCATTGTTATAATTTCTTCCATTGCTAGAATCATCACATGTGTACAACAGAATACCATCAAGTCCACTCTAGTCCATAGTTCTTCCCCTAATCCTGAGGGGACTGGGATGGTGATGTCCACTCCAATTCCAAGTGAGAGAGGGCTTATATCCCATGTATATGGTGGGTGGGATGATCCTGCCTGCAGATGCAGGCCCTCTCCATTCCCTGGGATGGCCATTGCCCATCGTTGTCTCCTCACCAGGTGACTTGGATGAGTCCATTGAGCTGTAGGCTAGGAGTTGTAGCACCACCGAGATTCCACGCACACCTGGCACATAGGTAAGCCAGAGGCTCCAGTCTCTGGAAGTATACCCAAAAACTTCAGCATCACATATAGGTTTGAATAGAAGGGACTGATGAACCATGTGCAGGGAGGACTTATTTGAGTCCAATTCTGTCTCTCTCAGGAGCACAGATTCCAAAATATAGCCCACTGATAAGGCATCAGTCTCTGGGTCTATCCCCACTCATATAGGACCTGGGTGTCTCCAGAGCTCTCAGGAGCCCCTCTGTATGGCGTGATAGGCACTTAGATGTTCTATGAGCTCCTACTGAGGTGTGCGTAAGAGTTACCTCTGGGATGACCTCCCGACTCTCTTTGAAGTCTCTTAGCCACTTGAACTCATTTGTCTTTACCTTTTCCCCCTTTAATTCATGGTCTTTTTCCAGTTGTGTTGCCAGTTGGCACTTGGTATTAATCCCTCGTTGCCAGGGAGGCTCATCCCCGGGAGTCATGTCCCATGGTGGGGGGAAGGTAATGCAATCATATGCTGAGTTTGGCTTAGAGAGAGGCCACCTTTGAGCAACAAGGAGGCTCTCAGGTGGCAACCCTTAGGCACCCCACAACTGCAGGCTAAGTCTCAGTTACAAGAGCAAAGACTCACAAGGGTAGTCATCAATAAAAAGAACACATCAGTGGGTCATCCTCTTTTGACAAACACTGTCCCTGCACTTAGAGGACTATTGCTGCTCCCTTGGATACTGTGGCAGAGCTCTCCAGGCTAGGAATTCAGATTCCCTCATTTATTTTGGATGTTAGCATTGTTATAACTGTTATACAGATAGCAAAATATAGCAACTAAATATTGTCAATGATTTACAGTATAGTTTACAATTTAGATGATACAGTTTAATAATTTTGATGATATTTACCAAGTCCTGTGTCCATTACTGTAAGGTAATGAAAAACCTTCCCCATGACCACCAAACACCCCATTAGATCTTGAGTATTCCCTTCCCCCCAGCCCCCCAGGGCCCATGATACCACCCTCTCCCGACCCATGGAATGTCAAGATTCGCAGTTACATGCCCTGGGGATTTGAACCTGCCCTTCCTAATCCACCCACCCGCCAGTGCTGCACCACCAAACCCAGGAACACCACCACTCATCTGCCCCATCCCCCAACATGCAACCACATTCTATCCATTTACCATAGATTATGTCCATATGGGTGATGGCTCAAAGCCTGCTCTTCTCTTACTCTCCTTTGTTAACCTATCTTTCAGACAATGGTTCTCAGAGACTGCTCACTTTCCTCAGTTCAGATCAGTGAGGTCATATACTGTTCATCCTTCAGTGCCTGGCTTGCTTCACTCAACATAAGGTCTTCAAGATTCATCCACGTTATTCCATGTGTTAGCACTTTGTTCCCTCTTACAGATGAGTAATATTCCATTGTATGTATGTACCACATTTTGCTTATCCATTCATCTCTTCATGGGCACCGGGGCTGATTCCAACTTTTGGCAATGGTGAACAATGCCACTATGAACATTGGTGTGCATATATCTGTTTGTGTCTTTGCTTTCAGTTCTTCTGGGTATATACCCAGCAGTGGAATTACTGGATCATACGGAAGATCTATTGTTAGTTTTCTGAGGAACCGCCAAACTGTCCTCCGCAGTGGCTGGACCATACCTCAATCCCACCAGCAGTGGATGAGGGATCCTATTCCTCCACATCCTCTCCAACATTTAGTGTCTCCTGTTTTTTTGATAGCTACCGTTCTGATGGGTGTAATATGGTATCTCATTGTAGTTTTGATTTGCATTTCCCTAAATAGCAAGAGATGTTGAGAATTTTTTCATGTGCTTTTTAGCCATTTGTATTTCTTCCTTGGAGAAGTGTCTTTTCAGGTCACCTGCCCATTTCTTAAATGGGTTGTTTGTCCTTTTATTTTCAAGGTGTAGGATTTCTTTATATATGCAGGATATTAGGCTCCTATCAGATATATGGTTGCCGAATATTTTTTCCCATTGGGTAGGTTGCCTTTTTATTTTCGTAATAACATCCTTTGAGGTGCAGAAGTTTTTAATTTTGATGAGATTAAATTTATCTATTTTTTCTCTTGCTGCTCATGCTTTGGCTGTGAAGTTCATGAAACCATTTCCTATTACAAGGTCCTGTAGGTGCTTCCCTACATTACCTTCCAAGGTCTTTATGGTTTGGGCTCTTATATTTAGATCTTTGATCCATCTTGAGTTGATTTTTTTATAAGGTGTGAGATGGTATTCTTCTCTCATTCTTTTGGATATGGATATCCAGTTCTCCAAGCACCACTTGTTAAAGATGCCATTCTCTCCCAACTGAGTAGGCTTCTTGGCCTTGTCAAATATCAGATGACTGTATATGAGAGGATCTATATCAGAACTTTCAATTCGGTTCCATTGGTCAGTAGGTCTATCCTTGTGCCAATACCATGCAGTTTTGATCACTGTAGCTTTGTAGTATGTTATAAAGTCAGGTAGTGTGATACCTCCAACTTCATTTTTCTTTTTCAATATGTCTTTGGCAATTCGGGGCCTCTTGCCGCTCCAAATATATTTTGTGGTTAGTTTTTCCAGTTCCTTAAAAAATATAGTGTTGACTTTTATTGGGATTGCATTAAATCTGTAGATTAGTTTGGGTAGGATAGACATCTTGATGATGTTTAGTCTTCCTATCCATGAACAGGGAATATTTTTCCATTTATTTAAGTCTTCTTTGATTTCCTTTAACAGTGTTTTGTAGTTTTCTGTATATAAGTCCTTTACATCTTTAGTTAAATTTCGTCCTAGGTATTTGATTCTTTTATTTACTAATGTAAATGGTACTTTTTTCCTGATTTCCTCCTCAGTTTGCTTGTTATTGGTGTACAGAAATGCTACTGATTTTTGAGCATTGATCTTATAGCCTGCAACATTACTGAACTCCTTTATAAGTTCTAGAACCCCTGTTGTAGATTTCTCAGGGCTTTCTATGTATAAGATCATGTCATCTGCAAATAATGAAATTTTTACTTCTTCTTTTCCAATCTGGATGCCTTTTATGTCTTTTTCTTGTCTCAGTGCTCGTGCAAGTACTTATAAGACAATGTTATATAGGAGTGGTGATAGTGGGCATCCTTGTATTGTTCCCGATCTCAGAGGGAAGGCTTTTAGGATTTCACCATTGAAAATGATGTTAGCTTTGGGTTTTTCATATATACCCTTTATCATTTTCAGAAAGTTTCCATCTATTCCTACGTTTTCTAGTGTTTTTATGAGGAAAGAGTGATGTATTTTGTCTAATGCTTTTTCTGCATCTATAGAGATGATCATGTGATTTTTTTCTTTCAATCTGTTTATGTGGTGTATTACGTTGATTGATTTTCTTATATTGAACCATCCTTGCATACCCGGGATGAAACCCACTTGGTCATGGTGTATAATCCTTTTGATATGTTGTTGAATGCGATTAGCAAGTATTTTGTTAAGGATTTTAGCATCTAGGTTCATTAGAGAAATTGGTCTGTAATTTTCCTTTCTTGTGGTATCTTTATTTGGTTTTGGGATTAGGGTTATGTTGGCATCATAGAATGAGTTAGGTAATATTCCTTCT
>JAKSZT010053769.1:31543379-31741234 GCA_026826555.1 Tolypeutes matacus | reverse complement strand
TATTAAACTAAATCAAAAAGAATTTATTTTTCATTTATTGAAGTGACCTTCTCACTTATTTTTTTTATTTTTATTTTTTTACTGAAATGCAGGACCCAAAATAATTCCTCCTCTAGACCAACCCCCTTACGGAAGGGACCCTAGCTGGGCCCGTGGAAATTAATCAAGCACGTCCCACTTTCTGGACTCTCCAGGTTAGCTGAAGCTCTGATGTTAGTGAGTGAGGAGTGCTAAAGACGGCCGATTCCACCCCTTCTGGAGCCAAGCATGAGTGTCACTGGGCTAATAAGTAAATCAGTTTGAGTGCAGATTCACATCTGCTCTCAGCCTGATGCTGCTTCAGGTCGGTTTATCTGCTCCCCAAAGTTATGGGGCGGTGCAGGCATCCAGATTAATGTCTAAAAATAAAAAAATACCCTTCCCTGTCCTCCAACAGAACCCTCCCTCTTTTGGGAAGTGTCCCTTTATCCTGGCTCTGCAGCAGCCTTGGTCTTATCCCTGGGTCACTAGGGAAATCAGCTCCATTCCCCGACCAGAATCCCCCCTGTGGTTCACCGGGTGCTGATTAGCTCGGTTGTTCTGTTCACACAAGGTCTAAGGGGCGCCAGGCAGCCAGATCCCCAGAAAATAAAACTTTTTCGCCCTGCTCGCGGCTCCAAATGGCTGTTTTATTTTATTTTATTTTTCCTCCCTAACCGCGAAGCTCAGTCGTCTGTGCCAACCACCACCGGCAGCCTTAAAACTCACGAATCTCTACCATTCCGTCCACACCTTTGATCCATGCAGATAGATGTCCCAACCTTCTCACTCCACGCATGCACAGCACAGACCCCCAGGCAGGACCCCGTCCACAATCCGCCTTGCTCTGGGAGCTTGCAGTGTGTGCCCTCATACACTAACACCATCTTGGCCCCGCCTTCCTCTACCTCTCTTTGTTTACTCTTCAATTTTTCTTGTTTTTATTTCTATCTCTTCTCTGTTTTCTTTCTTTTTTACTTTTTTTCATATTATCTTTTCTCTTTCCCTCTTTTCTTATCCTTCTGGCCTTAATTCATTCTAGATATTTTTCTCTATTTCATTTTTCATTTAATTGTACTCCCACTTTTTTATTCTTATTCCTCTGCATTTCTTACATCAATTACTTATTCATTTTCCTAGGTTTTATACGGTTCTCTTCTACCTTTTACTATTATTATTACTATCATCCTTTCTCTTTTCTTACTTCTTTCCCTTTCTCTGACCCTAATCTTTTTCTTTCAAGGGAACATAGACAACAGCAAGAAAATAGAATAAGAGGAGCAAAATGTCAAGGAGAAAAATTACCACACACACAAAAACAGCAAATAAATAAAATCCTAGAGTGGAGAGAAAAGCTAATCAACTGAATAAACCTATCAAGATAAAGAGATGTTTAAAAACTGACAAAAATTATAAATCATACTAAGAAATTGAAAGACATGGCCCAGTCCAATGAACAAATTAAAACCATAAGGAGATGCAGAACATGGAACAACCAATCAGAGATATACAAACAAATATCATAAACCAACTTAATGAAGTGAAGGAAGAGATTAAGGATATTAAGAAGACACTGGGAGACCATACTGAAGAAATTGTAAGCATACATAAAAAGATAACAGATATGATAGTGATGAAAGACACATTCTAAGAAATCAGAAATACACTGGAAGCACATAACAGCAGATTTGAACAGGCAGAGGAAAGAATTAGAATGTGGAAGACAGTACATCCAAAATCAAACAGATAGTAAAACAGATAGATAAAAAGACAGAAAAATCCAGTAGGGTCTTAAGGATCTGAACAACAAAATAAAATGTTAAAACATGCATTACAGGCATCCCAGAGGGAGAAGAATAAAGAAAGGGGACAGAAAGAGTGTTGGAGGAAATAATAGCTGAAAACTTCCCAACTCCATTGAGAAAGATGGATGTACATGTCCAAGAAGCACAGCACACCTCAAACAGTATAAATCACAACAAGCCTACTCCAAGACATATACTTGTCAAATTGTCCAATGCTCAAGACAAAGAGAGAATACTGAAAGCAGCAAGAGAAAACAGAACTATCAAATACAAGGGAAGCTAAATAAGATTAACTGCTGATCTCTCATCTGAAAGCTTGGAGGCAAGGAGACAGTGGCATGATTTAGTTAAGATGTTAAAAGAAAAACTTCCAGCCAAGAATTCTCTTTCTAGAAAAGCCGACATTCAAAAATGATGGTGTGGCAGTTTGATGTAATTATGAATTCCAAAAATATAATTGAATCATGCTTGTAAACTGACCTGTTAATCTGGGCATGATTAGGTTAGGATTAGGGCGTTGAGCCCCACCCCTTGGTGGGTGGGGAATTGAATATAAAAGGCAAGGCAAAGAAAAGTTGAAGCAGTCTTTTGAGAAGCAGTTTTCATGTTGGAAAGAAGGCGCCAGGAGAAGAGAAGCAAGTTGTTCACCTGATCGTCTACAGCTGACCTTGTGGAGGAAACAGGAGCTAAGCCCGGAGAGAAACGCAGCCCCAGGAAGAGAGGAACCCCAGAAGCCTGAACCGTGGCAAATGCCAGCAGCTGTCTTGCTCTAACACGTGGCAATGGACTGTGGTGAGAGAAGAAACTTAATGCCTTATGGCCTGGTATCTGTGGACTTCTACCACAAATAAATACCCTTTATAAAGACCAACACATTTTTGGTATTTCACATTAGCACCCCTTTGTCTGACTAATACAGATGGAGAATTCAAAATAGTCAAAGATAAACATTAATTAAGAGAGTATGCTAATAAGAAACCTGCCCTTCAAGAACTATTAAAGGGAGTTCTGCAGGTTGAATAGAAAAAAACAGGTGAGAGAGAGTTGGAGGAGAGTGTAAGAACAACTAAAAAGACAAAAAGAGAAATAAAAACAACATATGACATATATAAACCCAAAGAAAATATGGCTAATATAAGTAATTCTTTGAGAGTAATAACATGAATGTTAATGGATTAAACTCACCAGTCAAGAGACGCAGATTGGCAGAATGGATAAGGAAATAAGACCCATCTATATGTTGTCTACAAAAAATCCATCTTAGACCCAGGGATTCAAGGATGCTGAAAGTGAATGGCTGGAAAACAATCTTAAAAGCAAACAATAAACAAAAAAGGGTGGAAGTACCTACACTAATATCAGACAAAATAGACTTTAAGTGCAAAACTATTGTAAGAGAAAAAGCAATACACTATATATTAGTGAAAGGGGTGATCTTTCAAGAAGAAAGAACAATCATAAACCTTTATGCACCTAACAGGGGCACCACAAAATACATGAGGTAAACAACAAAAACACTAAGTGGAGAAATAGATGCATATGCAATTATAGTGGGGGACTTTAATACACCGTTAACACCATTAGAGAGAACATCTCAACAAAGAATCAATAAATAAACAAAGATGTTGATTAATACATTAGATGATCTGGATCTAATAGACATATACAGAACACTACACCCAAATAGAATAGGATATACATTCTCCTCAAGTGCACATGGATCATACTCCGATATAGACCACATGCTAGGCCACAGAAAAAATCTCAATGAATTCAAAAAGATTGAGATTATACAAAGTAATTTCTCTGACCACAATGGAATGAAATTGGAAATCAATAAGGACCAGAGAACCAGATTAAGTACAAAGATATGGAAGTTAATCAACACACTCTTAGACAAACAGTGAGTCAAGGAGGAAATCTCAAAGCAATCAGTAACTATCTTGAAATGAGTGAAAATGACAACACAACATATCAAACCCTATGGGATGCAGCAAAAGCTATACTGAGAAGGAAAATAATAGCCATAAATACATATATCAAAAAAGAAAAAAGCACTAAAATCGAAGACCTAACTACACACCTGGAGGAATTGGAAAAACGACAACAAACTAACCCCAAAGGAAGTAGAAAGATGGAAGTAAAGATTAGATCATAACTAAATGAAATAGAAAATAAGAAAGCACTAGAAAAAATAAACAAAACCAAAAGCTGATTCTTTGAGAAGATCAATAAAATTGACAAACTCTTAGCTAGACTAACAAAGAAAAAAGAGAGAAGATGCAAATACAAAAACTAAGAAATGAGGAAGAGGATATCACTACTGACCTCATAGAAATAAAGAATATCATAAGAGGATATTCTTGAAAAATTATAGGCTAACAAAAATGATAATTTAGAGGAAATGGACAAATTCCTAGGAACTCACAGCAGCCTACATTGATGAGAGATGAAATTGATGAACTCAACAGACCAATTACAAGTACAGACAGACTCAGTCATCAAAAACTTCCCAACTAAGAAGACCCTAGGACCATATGGCTTCACAGGTAATTCTAAGAACCACTCCAAAAAGAACTAACACCAATCCTGCTTAAACTCTTCCAAAAATAGAAATAGGAGGAACATTGCCTAACTCATTAAATGATGCCAACATTACCTTAATACCAAAGCCAAACAAAGATGCCACAAGAAATGAAAATTACAGACCAATCTCTCTAATGAACCTAGATGCTAAAATCCTCAACAAAATACTTGCTAATCATATTCAACAACACCTCAAACAAATTATACACCATAACCAAATAAGTTTCATCCCAGGTATGCAATGATAGTACAACATAAGAAAATGAATCAATGTAATACACCACATAAACAGATCAAGGAAAAAATGACATGATCATCTCTATAGATGCAAAAAAGGATTTGACAAAATTCAACACCTTTCCTGATAAAAACACTGCAAAAGACAGGAATAGAAGGAAACTTTCTGAAAATGATAAAGGGTATATATGAAAAACCCACAGCTAACATCATCTTCAATGGTAAAATCCTAAAATGTTTCCTTCTAAGATTGGGAACAAGACAAGGATGCCCAATATCACTGCTCCTGTTTAAACATTGTGTTAGAAGTCCTTGCCCAAGCACTGGGGCAAGAAAAAGAATAAAAGGAATCCAAATTGTAAAGGAAGAAGTAAAAATTTCACTACTTGCAGATGACATGATCCTATACATAGAAAGTCCTGAGAAATCTACAACAAAGCTTCTAGAACTTATAAATGAGTTCAGTAAAGATGCAGGCTATAAGACCAATGCTCAAAAATCAGTAACATTTCTGTACACCAATAATGAGCAATCTGAAGAGTAAATCAAGAAAAAAATCCCATTTACAATTGTAACTAAAAGAATCAAATATCTAGGAATAAATTTAACTAAAGACATAAAGGACTTATACTCAGAAAACTACACAACACTGTTAAAGGAAATCAAAGGAGACTTAAGTAATTAAAAGATTATTCCCTGTTCATGGATAGGAAGACTGAACATCATTAAGATATCTGTCCTACCCAAACTGGTCTACAGATTTAATGCAATCCCAATTAAAATCAACACAATGTTTTTTAATGAATTGGAGAAACTAACTACAAAATTTATTTGGAAAGGCAATGGGCTTCGAATAGCCAAAGACATATGGAAAAAGAAAAATGACATTGGAGGTATCACACTACCTGACTTTAAAGCATATTAAAGGGGAGCGGCAAGATGGTGTCAGTTTAGGAGGGTACTCATTGACTGGCTCTCTGGGGATGGCCGATTGTGGACGGGGTCCTGCCCGAGGGTCTGTGCTGTGGGCGCACTGAGTGACAAGGTTGGGTCATCTAGAAGCATGCAGATCGACAGCGTGGAGCGGTCAGTGGAGATTCGTGAGTTTCGAGCCTGCTTCTGGTGGTTAACACAGAAGGCTGAGCCCCACCTGCAGGGAAAACGGCTGGTTTGAGCCACGAATAGTGCACCCGCGGCTCCCGCTCCCGGTGTGGGGGAGCATACTCTGGGGGAGGAAGGTCTCTGACAGAGGGTGGAGAGGGGTTTAACTTCTGAGGATTTGGCTGCCTGGACCCCCTCATAGCTTTGGAGAGCAGATAAGCTGACTTGAAACAGGGCAAGGCTGAGGGGAGAGGCAAATCTGCTGAGGAAACCTGATTTACCCAGCAGGCCACTTACAATGAGGCCTGGCCCCAGAGGGGCCGGAGTCAGCTAATTTTATCACTCTACACTGACAAGCATCAGAGCATCAGCTCCACTGGGGAGGCCAGGAAGTGGGAAGGGCTTGATCAGTTTCCACAAGCCTATTTAGGGTCCCCTCGGTGAAGGGGGTGATCTAGCAGAAGACTTCTTTTGGGCCCCTTATATCACCAAAAAAAGAAGACAGTCACTTTAAAAAATGAATTCCTATTCTTAATTTAGTTTAATACCAAAAATCTGCCTCAAAACCTGCAAATAGAACCCTGAAGGGAAATTGATAAATGCAAGCAGGCTGAGAGGATCCGCAAGGACCCTAGAAGGAACACTTCCTCCTTGACTTTGTTTGACTGCTTGCTGGTGTGGTTGTTTGATTTTTTCTCCATTTATTTGTTATCTCTTGGTTTTCTTTCCTCTTTCCTCCCCTCTTTCTGTTTTCCTTCATTTTTTTAAATTAGGTGCTGCTAGCTTACCTCTTCTTTGCTGTGCTTCTTCTTCAGTGATTTCCCATTCTCTATCTATATTGATATTGTATTCCAAGCTATCTCTTATCCTTCCTTCATCTCTCTGCCTTCTGATTTCTGTTGTGGTTCTTAGACACCATGCTTTTTCATTAGCCCACAACTTAAGGGTGTCAATTTCTATTCTATCTATTTTGTTTTCTTCTTTTTTTCATTAATATTAGCTTTTTCCTTTTAGCCCTCTCTTTACTCTTTCTCTCCCTCCTCATCATTCTAGCCTTCTAAATCATTATATATATATTCCACTATTTGGTTTCCCAGTGCATTGTAGGTACTCCACTCTTTTTCCTGTTACTCTACACTGCCTACACAAGTTAAATATCCATTTCACTAAGTCTTATTTGGCCCCTCTTATAACCTTTATCAATATTACTCTAATCCTTATTCCTTTCTCACATCTTTCAATTCCTCTGGCACTAATTTTTTGTCTTCAAGGTAACATAGAAAGAAGCAAGGAAACAAAATAAGAAGAAAAAGTGTCAAAGAGAAAACTTAACACATGCATAGAACCACCAGCTAAATAAAACTCTAGAGGAGAAAGAGAAGTTAATCAACTGAATAAACCCAGTAAGATAAAATGATGACTAAAGGGCAACAAAAAATTACAAACCACACTGAGAAACAGGAAGACATTGATGACTCCAAAGAACAAACTAAAAACCAGAAATATCTGCAGAACATTGAACAACTAATCAAAGATTCCCAAACAAATATCATGAACCAACTTAATGAAGTGAAGGAAGAGATTAAGGATACAAAGAAGACACTGGGAGAACATACTGAAGAAATTGTAAATATATGCAAAAAGATAACTGATATGATAGTGATCAATGGCACAATCCAAGAAATCAAAAAGATGCTGGATTCACATAACAGCAGATTTGAACAGGCAGAAGAAAGAATTAGTGATGTGGAAGAAAATAAAGCTGAAATCAAACAGATAGTAGAACAGATGGACAAAAAAAATAGAAAAAAATCCAGCAGGGACTCAGGGATTTAACTGACAACACAAAATGCACAAATACGCATTAGGGGTATCCCAGAAGGAGAAGAGAAGGGAAAGGGAACAGAAGGAGTGTTGAAGGAAATAATGGCTGAAAACCTCCCAACCCTATTGAGAGAGATGGATGTGAAGATCCACGAAGCAAAGCACACCCAAAACAGTATAAATCCCAACAGGCCAACTCCAAGACATATACTTGTCAATGCTCAAGACAAAGATAAAATACTCAAGGCAGCAAGAGAAAAGAAAACCATCACATACAAGGGAAGCACAATAAGATTAAGTGCTGATTTCTCATCTGAAACCATGGAGGCAAGAAGACAGTGGTATGACAGTCAAAGTACTAAAAGAAAAAAACTTCCAGCCACGAATTCTCTACCCAGCAAAACTGGCATTCAAAAATGATGGAGAGTTCAAGATATTCACAGATAAACAGAAATTAAGAGAGTATGTCAATAAGAAACTGGCACTTCAAGAAATACTAAAGGAAGTCCTACAAGTTGAAAGGAAAAATCAAGGGAGAGAGAGTTAGAGCAGAGTTTAAAAACAACTAAAAAGACAAAAAGAGAAACAAAACAATATATGACATACATTAATCCAAAGAAAATATGGCTGAAGCAAGAAATTTGTTGCGAGTAATAACACTGAATGTTAATGGATTAAATTCACCACTCAAAAGACACAGATTGGCAGAATGGATAAGAAAATATGATCCATCTATATGCTGTCTACAAGAAACCCACCTTTGACCCAGGGATTCAAGGAGGCTGAAAGTAAATGGCTGAAAAACAATTTTACAAGCTAACAATAGACAAAAAGGGGCAGGAGTAGCTATTCTAAAATCAGACAAAATAGACTTTAAATGCAAAACTATTGTAAGAGACAAAGATGGACACTATATATTAGTAAAAGGAGTAATCTCTCAAGAAGAGTGAACAATCATAAACATTTACGACCCTAATCGGGGTGCCTCAAAATACATGAGGCAAACTCTGGAAAAGTTAAGTAGTGAAATAAATGCCTCTACAATTATAGCAGGGAACCTTAATACACCATTATCATCATCAGAGAATCTAGACAGAGAATCAACAAAGAAACAAAGACTCTCAACAATACATTAGAGGACCTGGACTTAATAGACATATACAGAACACTACACCCAAATACAGCAGAATTTACATTCCTCTAAGTGCACATGGATCATACTCCAAGATAGACCACATGTTAGGCCACAGAAAAACTCTCAATGAATACAGCAGGATTAAGATTATACAAAGGAATTTCTCTGATCACAATGGAATGAAATTGGAAATCACTAAGGGCCAAAGAAACAGGTTAGGCACAAGGATATGGAAGTTAAACAACATACTCTTAGACAAAGAGTGGGTCAAGGAGGAAATTTCAAAAGAAATCAGTAACTACATTGTAACTAATGAAATCGACAACACAGCATATCAAAACCAATGGGATGCAGCAAAAGCAGTCCTGAGAGGGAAGTTCATAGCCATGAATACATATATTAAAAAAGAAGAAAGAACTAAAATTGAAGACCTAACTGCACACTTGGAGGAACTGGAAAGAAAACAACAAACTAAACCTAAAGGAAATAGAAAGAAGTAAATAACAAAGATTAGAGAAGAACTAAATGAAATAGAGAATAAGAAAGCACTAGAAAAAATAAACAAAACCAAAAGCTTTTATCGAGAATATCAATAAAATTGACAAACCCTTAGCCAGACTAACAAAGAAAAAAAGAGAACAGATACAAATACACAAAATAAGGAATGAGCAAGGGGATATCACTACTGATCCCACAGAAATAAAGAGTATCATAAAAGGATACTTTGAAAAATTATATGCCAACAAGAATGATAATTTAGAGGAAATTGACAAGTATCTAGAAACTCACAAACAGCCTACATTGATGAAAGAAGAAATTGATGAACACAACATTCCAATTACAGCTAAAGAGATAGAATCAGTCATCAAAAACCCCCCAACTAAGAAGAGCCCAGGACCAGAAACCTTCACAGCTGAATTCTACCAAACATTCTGGAAAGAGCTAACACCAATTCAACTTAAGCTCTTCCAAAAAATAGAAGTTGAAGGAATATTGCCTGACTCATTCTACAATGCCAACACTACCCTAATACCAAAACCAAACAAAGATACCACTAGAAAGGAAAACTACAGACCAATTTCTCTAATGAACCTAGATGTTAAAATCTTCAACAAAATACTTGCTAATTGCATTCAACAACATATCAAAAGGATTATACACCATGACCAAGTGGGTTTCATCCCGGGTATGCAAGGATGGTTCAATATAAGAAAATCAATCAATGTAATGCACCACATAAACAGATTGAAAGAGAAAAATCACATAATCATCTCTATAGATGCAGAAAAAGCATTCGACAATATACAGCACTCTTTCCTGATAAAAACACTGCAAAAGATAGGAATAGAAGGAAAGTTTCTGAATATGATAAATGGTATATATGAAAAAACCAAAGCTAATATCATCTTCAATGGTGAAATTCTAAAAAGCCTTCCCTCTGAGATCGGGAACAAGACAAGGATGCCCACTATCACCACTACTATTTAACATTGTCTTAGAAGTACTTGCTTGAGTACTGAGGCAAGAAAAGGATATAAAAGGCACCCAGATTGGAAAAGAAGTAAAACTTTCATTATTTGCAGATGACATGATATCCTATACATAGAAAGCCCAGAGAAATCTGTAACAAAGCTTCTAGAACTTATAAAGGAGTTCAGTAATGTTGCAGGCTATAAGATCAATGCTCAAAAATCAGTAGCATTTCTATACACCAATAACAAGCAATTGGAGGTGGAAATCAATTTTAAAAAGGCCATTTACAATAGTAACTAACAGAATCAAATACCTAGGAATAAATTTAACTAAAGATGTAAAGGACTTATATACAGAAAACTACACAACACTGTTAAAGGAAATCAAAGAAGACTTAAATAAATGGAAAAATATTCCCTGTTCATGGATAGGAAGACTAACACCATCAAGATGTGTATCCTACCCAAACTAATCTACAGATTAAATGCAATCCCAATAAAAATCAACACTATATTTTAAGGAACTGGAAAAACTAAGCACAAAATATATTTGGAAAGATAAGAGGCCCCAAATTGCCAAAGACATATTGAAAAAGAAAAATGAAGTTGGAGGTATCACATTACCAGACTTTAAAACATATTACAAAGCTACAGTGATCAAAACTGCATGGTATTGGCACAAGGATAGACCTACTAACCAATGGAATCAAATTGAAAGTTCTGATATAGATCCTCACATATACAGTCATCTGATATTCGACAAGGCCATGAAGCCCACTCAGTTGGGAGAGCATGGCCTCTTTAACTAGTGGTGCTTGGACAACTGTATATCCATATCCAAAAGAATGAGAGAAGAATACCATCTCACACCTTATACAAAAATCAACTCAAGATGGATCAAAGATCTAAATATAAGAACCAAACCATAAAGACCTTGGAAGATAATGTAGGGAAGCATCTACAGGACCTGTAATAGGAAATGGTTTCATGAACTTCACAGCCAAAGCACGAGCAGCAAGAGAAAAAATTGATAAATGGGATCTCCTCAAAATTAAAAACTTCTGCACCTCTAAGGATGTTATTAAGAAAATAAAAAGGCAACCTACCCAATGGGAAAAAATATTTGGCAACCATATATCTGATAGGAGCCTAATATCCTGCATATATAAAGAAATCCTTCACCTCGAAAATAAAAGGACAAACAACCCATATAAAAAATGGGCAAGTGACCTGAAAAGACACTTCTCCAAGGAAGAAATACAAATGGCTAAAAAGCACATGAAAAAATGCTCAACGTCACTTGCTATCAGGGAAATGCAAATCAAAACTACAATGAGATACCATCTTACACCCATCAGAATGGCAGCTATTAAAAAACTGGAGACACTAAATGTTGGAGAGGATGTGGAGGAATAGTAACCCTCATCCACTGCTGGTGGGACTGCGGTATGGTCCAGCCACTGTGGAGGACAGTTTGGCGGTTCCTCAGAAAACTAGCAATAGATCTTCTGTATGATCCAGCAATTCCACTGCTGGGTATATACCCAGAAGAACTGAAAACAAAAATACAAACAGATATATGCACACCAATGTTCATAGCGGCATTGTTCACCATTGCCAAAAGTTGGAATCAGCCCCGGTGCCCATCAAGAGACGAATGGATAAGCAAAATGTGGTACATACATACAATGGAATATTACTCAGCTGTCAGAGGAGTAAAGTGCTAACACACGGAATAACGTGGGTGAATCTTGAAGACCTTATGTTGAGTGAAGCAAGCCAGGCATTGAAGGATGAACAATATATGACCTCAATGATTTGAACTGAGGAAAATGAGCAGTCTCTGAGAGCCATTGTCTGAAAGATAGGTTAACAAAGGAGAGAAAGAGAAGAGTAGGCTTTGAGCCATCACCCATATAGACATAATCTATGGTAAAGGGTTAGAGTATAGTTCCATATTGAAGGATAGGACAGATGGGTAGTGATATTACTGGGTTTGGGAGTGCAGGATTACAGGTGGGTAGATTAGGAAGGGCAGGTTGGAATGCCCAGGGCATGTAACTATGAATCTTGTCATGCCATGAGTCAAGACAGGGGAGTGTCATATGCCCCAGGGGGATGGGGAGAAAGGAACAGTTAAGATTATAAGGGGTATTTACTGGTCATGAGAAAGGTTTTTCATTACCTTACAGTAATGGACACAGGACATGGTAAATATCATCAAAAATTATTAAACTGTACTGTCTAAATTATAAACTATACTGTAAACCATTGACAATGTTTAGTTGCTATATTTTACTATCTGTATAACAGTTATAACAATGCTAACATCCATTTAAAAAAAAAAAAACGTTTTAATATGGGGTGGGGAAAGGGGAGGGAGGTTGGGTATATGGGAGTCTCTAGTACTCCGTGTGTGACTTTGCTGTGACCTAAAACTTCTTTGAAAATTAAATGAAAATTTGGGAGACACTGGGGAATGAGAGGGGGAAGGTGTCAAGGTACACTGGACATCCAATAATACAGTGATAAGGAAAAAAGAATATTTTTTTTTTAAGAATTTTTTTTTGTTTTTTTTTTCCATTTTTTTTGAATGTCCCAATCTGCTAATTATATTTTATTTTTAGTTTAGTTTTTTTTTCTTTTGAGTTTCCTTGTATTTATCTCTTGCATTTAAGCTTATTATTATTTCTTTGTGCTGTTAATTTTATTTGGTTATTATATGGGCTTCATGTTCAAGGAAGGTTTAGATCACAGAAGGATTACAATGGGGGCTGCAGAGGAGCATTGGTGGGGGGTGTCTGGGATGGGGGATTAATGGGAGTAAGTTCATCTGAATATACATGAAAGATATATAAAATTGTTCAAATGATCAAGGGATGGGGCATGGTCATGGTGGGTAGACAATCACTCAGTAAATGAGGGAATCTTAATTCCCAGCCTGGAGAGCTCTGCCACATTCTCCAAGGGAGCAGCAACTGTCCCCTGAGTGCAGGGGCAGTGTCTGGCAAAAGAGGATGGCCCACTGATGGGTTCTTGTTATTGATTACTAGCCTTATGGGTCTTTGCTATTGTATTTGAAACTTAGCCTACTGTTATGGGGTGCCTAAGGGTTGCAACCTGAGAGCCTCCTTGTTGCTCGAATGTGGACTCTCTCTAAGCCAAATTCAGCATAAGAATGTATTACCTTCCCCCCAACGTGGGACATGACTCCCGGGGATGAGCCTCCCTGGCAACGAGGGATTAATACCAAGTGCAAACTGGCAACACAAGTGGAAAAAGACCTTGAATAAAAGGGGGAAAAGGTAAAGAGAAATGAGTTCATGTGGCTAAGAGACTTCAAAGAGGGTTGGGAGGTCATCCCAGAGGTAACACTTATGCACACCTCAGTGGGATCTCATAGAACAGCAAAGTGGATATCACCCCACACAGAGGAGCTCCTGAGGGCTCTGGAGACACCCAGGTCCTATGGTCAGGGCTGATAGCTCCTGAGTTTGTTGCCTTACCAGTGGGCCCCACTTTGGAGTTAGTGCTCCTGAGAGTGAAAGAGTTGGACTCAATTATGACTTCCCTAAACATGACTCATCTATCCCTTCTATTTAAACCTATACTTGGTGCTGGAGTTTGTAGGTGTATATCCAAAAGATATCCACAGTGTATGTCTTTGGGCTGTCCATG
This sequence comes from Tolypeutes matacus, assembly GCA_026826555.1. Classification (NCBI taxonomy): domain Eukaryota; kingdom Metazoa; phylum Chordata; class Mammalia; order Cingulata; family Chlamyphoridae; genus Tolypeutes; species Tolypeutes matacus. Next base: position 31,727,378 of record JAKSZT010053769.1, on the reverse strand, counting down.
TGCCAGCTGGGCCCAGAACCTCAGCAGGGTTGCAACACCTACTCTACAGCTCATTGGACTCACCCAGGACAACTAACAAGAAGATGATGATAGGGAAGCGGCTGTGGCTCAGTCAGTGGGGCTCCCGTTTGCCATGTGGGAGGGCCCGGGTTCGGTTCCCGGGGCCTCCTGGTGGGGGCGGGCCTGCCCGCACGGCGTGGTTGGCTGGCCCAGCGAGCGCAAGCAGCAAGGGGGTGATGAATGAATAAATAAATAAAATCTTAAAAAAAAAAAAAAAAAAAAAAAAAGAAGATGATGATGGACACAAACATCCAAAGGAACAGAGAGATTCTGCAACTGCAAGCAAGATAGCCCCATCCATCTTCTCCATAGATATCGGCCCCCTTACAATTACAGGTGGAGTGGACATCACCATCCCAGAATCCTCAGGATTGGTGAAAGAACTATGGACTAGAGTGGACTTACTGGTATTCTACTATAGGCATATTGAAATTCTAGCATTGGAAGAAATTACAACATTGATGTAGAGCCAGTGACCACTGGAGGCTCTGGGGGCAGGGAGAGAGAAAAATAGTTGAAATATGGGGGCTTTTCGGCACTTGGGAATCATCCTGAATGACACTGTAATGACAGATTAGGCCATTTTGTATCATCACATAACATGCAGAACTGTGTGGGAGAGAGTGCAGACTACAATGTGAACTAGGGGCCATGCTTAGTGGCAAAGCCCCAAGATGTGTTTATCAATTGCAATGAATGTGCCACACTAATGAAGGATGTTTATGTGAGAGGGTGTGGGAGTTGTGAGGAGTCGGGCATATGGGAATCCCTATAGTTTTTGTGTAACGTTTATGTAAACTAAGTATCTCTTTAAAAGTGAAAAATAATATATTTTTTTAAAATTAACTGAATAGCTGGAAATTAGTTTTACAAGCAAACAATAACCAAAAAAAGGGTGGGAGTAGCTATAATAATATTGGACAGAAAAGACTTTAAATGCAAACCAATTGTAAGAGATAAAGACAGACACTACATATTAGTAAAAGGATTAATCTTTCAAGAAGAAAAAACAATCATAAATATTTATGCACCTAAGCAGGGCACCTCAAAATACATGAGGCAAACATTGGAAAAACTAACTGGAGAAATAGATGCCTCTACAATTATAGTGGGAGACTTTAATACATCATTATCACCATTAGTTAGACATCTCAACAGAGAATCAATAAAGAAACAAAGACTTTGAATAATACATTAGAGGACCTGGACCTAATAGACATATACAGAACACTACACCAAATACAGCAGGATATACTTTTTTCTAGAGTGCACATGGATCATACTCCAAGATAGACCACATCCTAGGCCAAAGAACAACTCTCAATGAATTCAGAAAGATCAAAGTTATAAAAAGTAATTTCTCTGACCACAATGGAATGAAGTTGGAAATCAGTAAGGGGCAGAGAACCAGAATAGGCACCATGATATGGAAGTTAAACAACTCACTCTTAGACAAAGAGTGTGTCAAGGAGGAAATAACAAAAGAAATCAGTAACTATCTTGAAACTAATGAAAATGACAACACAACATATCAAAACCTATGGGATGCAGCAAAAGCTGTACTGAGAGGGAAATTCATAGCCATAAATGCATCCATCAAAAAAGAAGAAAGAGCTGAAATCAAAGATTTAACTGCACTCCTAGAGAAATTTTAAAAAGAACAACAAACTAACCCCAAAGGAAGTAGAAGGAAGGAAATAACAAAAATTAGAGCAGAACTAAATGAAATAGAAACTAAAAAAGCACTAGAAAAAAATAAAACCAAAAGCTGGCTCTTCAAGAAGATAAATAAAATTGGCAAACCCTTAGCTAGACTAACAAAGAAAAAAAGAGAGAAGATGCAAATACACAAACAAAAGAAATGAGGAAAGGGATATCACCACTGACCCCACAGCAATAAAGAGTATCATGAAAGGATACTTTGAAAAATTATATGCCAGCAAGAAGGATAATTTAGAGGAAATGGATGAAGTCCTAGAAACACACAAGCAGCCTACATTGACAAAAGAAGAAATTGATGAACTCAACAGACCAATCACAAGAAATGAGATAGAAATGAGTCAACAAATCCTCCCAACTAAGAAGATACCAGGACAACGTGTCTTCACAGGTGAATTCTCCCAAACATCCCAGAAAGAACTAACACCAATCCTGCTTAAACTCTTCTGAAAAATAGAAGTAGGAGGAACATTGCCTAACTCATTCTATGATGCCAGCATTACCCTAATACCAAAGCCAAAGTCACCACAAGAAAGGAAAATTACAGACCAATCTCTCTAATGAAGCTAGATGCTAAAATTGTCAACAAAATGCTTGCTAACCGTATTCAACAACACATCAAATGAATTATACACCATTATCAAGTGGGTTCATCCCTGGTATGCAAGGATGATTCAACATAAGAAAATCAGTCAATGTAATACACCACATAAACAGATCGAAAGAGAAAAACCACATGAACATCTCTGTAGACACAGAAAAAGCATTTCACAAAATACGGCACCCTTTTCTGATAAAATGCTGCAAAGGATAGGAATAGAAGGAAACTTCTTCAACATGATAAAAGGTATATATGAAAAACCCACAGCTAACATCATATACAATGGTGAAATTATAAAACTTTCCCTCTAAGATAAAGAACAAGAAAAGGATGCCCACTATCACCACTTCTATTTAACATTCTGTTAAAGCTTCTAGAGCTCATAAATGAGTTCGGTAAAGTTACAAGTTATAAGATCAATGCACAAAAATCAGTAGCATTTCTGTAAACCTATAATGAACAATCTGAGGAAGATATCAAGAAAAAATCCCATTTACAATAGCAACTAAAAGAATCAAATACCTAGGAATAAATTTCACTAAAGATGTAAACCACTTATACACAGAAAACTACACAACACTGTTAAAGGAAATCAAAGAAGCCTTAAATAAATGGAATAATATTCCCTGATCATGGATGGGAAGACTAAACATCATGACATGTCTATCCTATCCAAACTGATCTACAGATTTAAAGCAATCCCAATAAAAATCAACACAGCACTTCTTACTGAATTGGAAAAACTAACTATGAAATTTATTTGGAAAGACTAGAGGCCTTTAATAGCCAAATACATATTGAAAAAGAAATTTGAAATTAGAGGAATCACACTACCTGACCTTAAAACACACTACAAAGCCACAGTGGTCAAAACTGCATGGTATCGGCACAAGGATAGACATAACAACCAATGGAACCAAATTGAGAGTAATGATATAGATCCTCACAAAAACAGTCATCTGATATTCGACAAGGCCACTAAACCCACTCAACTGGGAGTGAATGGCCTCTTCAACAAGTGGTGCTTGGAGAACTGGATATCCATGTCCAAAAGAATGAGAAAGGACACCATCTCACACCTTACACATAAATCAACTCAAGATGGATCAAAGATCTAAATATAAGAGCCAAGACCATAAAAACCTTGGAAGATAATGTAGGGAAGCATCTACAGGACCTTTTAATAGGAAATGGTTTCATGAACTTCAAAGCATGAGCAGTGAAGGAAAGGGTAGATAAATGGGACCTCCTCAAAATTAAAAAATTTTGCACCTCAAAGGAGTTTGTCAAGAAAGTGAAAAGACAGCCTACCCAATAGGAGAAAATATTTGGGAACCATATATCTGATAGGAGCCTACTATCTAGCATATATAAAGAAATCCTATATCTTGAAAATAAAAAGTCAAACAACAAATTTTAAAACTGGGCAAGTGATTTGAATAGACACTTCTCCAAAGAAAAAACACAAATGGCTGACAGGCACATGAAAAGATTTTCAACATCACTAGCTATTAGGGAAATCCAAGTCAAAACTACATCTTACACCCATTCAACTGGCAGCCATTAAAAAAACAGAGGACTTAAAGTGTTGGAAATGATGTGGAGGAATGGGAACCTTCACCCACTGCTGGTGGGAATGTGGAATGGTCTGTCCATTTTGGATGACAGTTTGGCAGTTCCTCAAAAAACTAACTGTAGATCTGTCATATGATCCAGCAATTCCACTGCTGGGGATATACCCAGAAGAACTGAAAGCAATGACATGAACAGATATATGCCACACCAATGTTCATTGCAGCATTATTCACTATTGCCAAAAGTTGGAATCAACCGAAATGCCCATTATAGATGAATGGATATACAAAATGTGGTATATACATGCAATGGAATATTACTCAGCTGTAAGAAGGAATATAGTACTAACACATGGGATAACAAGGATGAATCTTGAGGACCTTATATTGAGTGAAGCAACCCAGGCATTGAAGTACAAATATTACATGACCTCACTGATATGAATTAAACAAATCGAGCAGACTCAAAGAGCTAGAGTCTGGAAGATAGGTTTAAAGGAAATAGAAAAGGAGAAGAATGTTGTGAGCCAACACCCATAAGGCAAAATCTATGATTAGGTGGAAGTGAGTAGTTGCACAGTGAAGGTATATAAGAGGGGTGTAGTGATACTATTGGGTTGGGTGGTACAAGTTTGACAGGGGGGTAGCATGGGGAGGTTGGGTTGGAAGGACCAAGGAACTGGGAGGAGAGTTGTGGAGGGAGCAGGTGAACACTGGGAATTGGCAGGTATGTGGTTGAAACTACAATGTTGGGAAAGCTCTTCTGGCAATATGACAAGGAAGGGTTATTGGTTTAGGGTGTTGGATGGGGGACATTCAGGACAGGGCACACATGGGGCAGTCTTCTAGAGAATGTGTGAGTGATCATTTTGTCATAGTGTGTTGTATCAGAGGGTGGAGACCCACATAATGAGTGGAAAGGAGTTGGACTCCTATCCTGGGGAGGCCCAATATGTTCTCAAACAGAGAGGTGGGTGTCTTGAGAGTGTGGGCAGCTCCTAATAAGGGAAGACAGACCAGTGTGTCAAGCCCTTGGTGTTATTGCAAGTAACTTTGAATCTTGTGCTTCATGGAGTGAAGCCTGGTGGTTGCTGTGGGCCTCAAGGGGAAGGGGAGGGAGGAATAGAGTAGATGGAAGAGGGGGTATTTAGGGGGAAATGGAAGTGATCTGCATGATCTTGCAATGATGGATACAGGCCATTGAATTTGATCAAAAATTTATAAAAGTGTATGGCCTAGAGTGTAGACCATAATATAAACCATTGGCCATGGTTAGTGGCTATGTTTCAATATTTGTACATCAATTGTAACAAATGTACCATCCACATATAAAAAGGTTATTGATATGGGAAGGGAGGAAAGAGGGTGGATGTAGAGTATATGGGAGTCCCCTGTGTTCTGTATGTGACTTTACTGTGACCTAAAACTTCTTTGAAGATAAAATGAAAAAAGGAAGACCCTAGGGAAGGAATGGAAGAAAATGTCACTGTATATACAGGACAACAGATATTACAATGATGAAAGCCAAAACATAATAAAAATTTTTAATATTTTTCATTATTTTTTTAATATCCCAATTTTTTCATTTTATTTTAGTTTTACTTTTTCTATATTTTTATGTATTTTATTTCTTATGTTTAAACCTATCATTAATACTTCATTTTCCTACTATTTGTATTTGGCAATATTCTTGGCTTCATTTTTGAAGAAATTTAGTACCACAGAAGTGTTACAACTGTGGCAGGAGAGGATCATTGGTGCGGGGTGTCAGTAATGGGTGATACATGGGAGGAAGTTCATCTTGGCATGTATATAAGGTATATAAATGTGTTCAAATGTTCATGGGGACATTGTCACAGTGGGTGGAGATTCACACAATAACTGAGAGAGTGTTGAGTTCCCATCCTGGGGAGCTCTGCCACATTCTCTAATGGAACAGCAACAATCCCCCAAGTGCAGGGCAATAACTAATGAAGAAGGATGGTCTGTTGATGGGTCCTTTTTTTTTTTTTTAAAGATTTTTATTTATTTATTCATTTATCACCCCCTTGCTGCTTGTGCTCACTGGGTCAGCCAACCACGCCGTGTGGGCGGGCTTGCCTTCACCAGGAGGCCCCGGGAACCAAACCCGGGGCCTCCCATATGGTAAACGGGAGCCCTACTGATTGAGCCACAGCCGCTTCCCTTGATGAGTCCTTGATAATGATGATTATACTTGTGAGCCTTTGCTCTTGAAATTGCAACTTAGCCTAGTGCTGTTGGGTGCCTAAGAATTACCTCCTGAGAGCCTCCTTGTTGCTCAAATGTGGCCTCTCTAAGCCAAACTCAGCATATAAATGCATTACCTTCCCCCCAGCATGGGACATGTCTCCCAGGGATGAGCCTCCCTGACACCAAGGGATTACTACCAAACATTAACTAGCAATGCAACTGGAAAAATACTTTGAATAAAAGGGGGAAAAGGTAAAGACAAGTGAGTTTATATGGCTAAGAGACTTCAAAGTGAGTCGGGAGGTCATCCCAGAGGTAACGCTTATGCACATTGCAGCAGGATCTCATAGAATGCCAAATTAGATACTACCCCCAAATAGTGGGGCTCCTGAGGGCTCTGGAGACACCCAGGTCCTATGGTCATGGCAGATAGCTCTGGAGTTTGGTGGGACCTACTTTGGAGTTTGTGCTCCCGAGTGTGACAGAGTTGGACTCAGTTGTGACTTCTCTACACATCCCTCTTCTGTCCCTTCTATTTGAACCTATAGTTGGTGCTGGAATTGTTAGGTGTACGTCCAAGAGACTTGAATCTTTGGGCTGGCCATGTGTCAGCTGGGCTCTGAGCCTCAGCGGAGTTACAACACCTACTCTCCAGTTCATTGGACTCACCCAGGACAGCTAACAAGGAGGTGAGGATGGACAACCACTACACCAAGGAACCAAGATATTCTTCAACTGCAAGCAAGAGAGTCCCATCCATCAGCCATATGGGATCGAGGCCTCCTCTCAATTAGAGGTGGAGTGGACATCACCGTCCCAGAATCCACAGGATTGAGGAATAAAATATGGACTAGAGTGGACTTACTGGTATTCTACTATAGACATTGTGATTCTAGCAATGGAATAAATTATATCATTGATGTGGAGGCAGTAGTCACTGGAGGGCTGAAAGCAGGGAGAGGGAAAAAGAGGTGTAATATTGGGGCATTTTCAAGACTTGGAATTGTCCTGAATGACATTGCAATGACAAATACAGGTCATTATATATCCTGCCATAACCTACAGAATTGAGTGGGAGAGAGTGTAAACTACAATGCAAACTATAATCCATGCTTAGTGGCAATGCTCCAAATGTGTTAGTCAATTGAAATGAATGAACCACATTAATGAAGAAGCTGTTAATGTGGGGAAGGTTGGGAGGTGTGGGGAGTGGGGCATATGGGAATCCCTTATTTTTTTTTTTTTTTTTTTGTATAACATTTTGTGTAATCCAAGTATCTTTCAAATATATATATATATATATATAAAATAAAAATGAAAAAAAAGAATAAGCTTCATAAATATAAACATTAATATTGTATGCTTGGCATATTGATCTGTTTTATTAGGCACCGCCTATGTAATTGAGAGATTCTTGCCCCTCTATCTGAGAACGTAGCAGGACTCCCCATGATGGGAGTTTAATATTTTGTTGTTTATTTAGTGAGTCTCTAGCCACTGAGATAACACCCTAATTCAAGATGAATACATTCATATTCCATAAAGGCATGCCCCAGGTGTACCCTTCATCACACATCATCTCACCACCAACACCCTGCACTAGTGACCCTCCCCTGCCAAGTTGCCAAATATTCCTACAATTGTATTCCCAACCACAGACCTCCATATCCCCAGTGTTCATATGAGTGAGATGATGCAATGTTTATACTGTAGTGACTGGCTTTCTTCACTCAACATAAGGTCTTCAAGATTCATCCATGTTGTTGTGTGTGTCAATACTTAATTCCTTCTTACAGCTGAGTAATATTCCATTGTCTGTATATACCACATTTTGCTTATCCAGTTATCTGTTGATGGACAATTAGGTTGCTTCCAACTTTTGGTAATTGTGAATAATGCCACTATGAACATTGGTGTGCATATATCTGTTTGTGTCCCTGCTTTCAATTCCTCTGGGTATATTCCTAGTATACCAAATCATATGGATATTCTATATTTAGCTTCCTGAGGAACTCCCAAATCATCCTCCACAGTTGCTGCACCATTTTACATTCCCACCAGCAATACACTCTTCAAATCTCTAGCTGATTTATTAAATGGATTGTATGTATCTTTTATTATTGAGATGTACTATTTGTTTGTTTATGTTGGATAATAGACCTTTTTTAAATAAGTGGTTCCCAAATATTTTCTGCCATTGATTAGGATGCCTCTTAACTTTCTTGAGAAACTTTTAAATTCTGAGGATGTCCCATTGATTTTTTTTTTCTTTCATTGCTCATATTTTGGGTGTGAAGTTTATGAAACCATTTCCTACTACAAAATCTTGTATATGCTTCCTTACATTATCTCCTAATAGCTTTATGGTCTTGGCTCTTATATTTAGGTCTTTGATCAATCTTGAATTAATTTTAGTATAGGGAGTGAGATGGTGATCATCTCTCATTCTTTTAGATATGGATATACAATTTTCACAGCACTATTTGTTGAAGATACAATTTTGCCCCATGTGAGTGGGCTTGTTGGATTTGCTGAATATCAGTTGGCTGTATATGCATGGGTCTATATCCAAACTCTCAGTTTGGATCCATTGGTCAGTATGTCTATCCTTCTGCCAATATCATGCAGTTTTGACCACTGTAGCTTTGTAGTATGCTTTAAAGTCAGGTAGTGTGATTTCTCCAATTTTCTTTTCCTTTTTAATATGATTACAAATATTTAGGGCCTCTTACTCTTCCTAATAAATTTGATAAGTTTATTTTTCAGTTCAGTAAAAAATGTTAGAGATTTTATTGAGATTGTGTTGAATCTATTAATCAATTTGGGTAGAATAGACATCTTAATGATATATAGTCTTCCAATCCTTGAACATGGAACATTCTTGCATTTATTTAGATCTCATTTTATTTCCTTTAACAATGTTATATAGTTTTCTGTTTACAAGTCTTTTACATGGCGAGTTAAGTTTATTCCTAGATATTTGATTCTTTTAGTTGCTATTGTAAAAGGAATTTGTTTCTTGACTTAATCCTCAGATTGCTCATTATTATTTGTATGGAAAGCTTCTGATTTTTTAACATTGACCTAATATTCTACCACTTTACTGAACTCGTTTATCAGCTCTAGAAGTTTTGCTGTATATTTTAGGGGACTTTCTACATATAGGATCATGTCATCTTTAAATAGTGAAAATTATTCTTCTTCCTTGCCAATTTGGATGCCTTTTATTTCTTTTTTTTTTTTTTTTTTTTGCCTAATTGCTCAAGGGAAAGACTTCTATTCCTTAGAGAAAGTTTCCTTCTATTTCTATCTTTTGACGTTTTTTAATCAAGAAAGATTGCTGTATCTTTTCAGACGCTTTTTCTGCTTTGCAAGACATGATCATGTGATTTTTTTTTCTATCTATTAAGGTGGTTGTTGCAGCTGGGCAGTTTGATGTAATTATGAATTCCAAAAATATAATTGTATCATGCTTGTAAACTGAGCTGTTAATCTGGGCATGATTAAGTTATTATTAGGGTGTTGACTGGGCCATGTCAGTAGGGCGATGAGCCCCACCCCTTGGTGGGTGGGGGAAAAATATAAAAGGCATCACAAAGAACAGAGTTGCGGTCGTTTTTGAGAAGCAGTTTTGATATTGGAGAGAAGGCCCCAGGAGAAGAGAAGTGAGCCGTTCACCTGATCATCTACAGCTGACCTTGTGGAGGAAACAGGAGTTAAGCCTGGAGAGAAACGCAGCCCCAGGAAGAGAGGAACCCAAGAAGCCTGAACCCTGACAAACGTCGGCAGCTGTCTTGTTCCAACACGTGGCAATGGACTTTGGTGAGAGAAGAAACTTACTGGCATGGTAACTGTGGACTTCTACCCCAAATAAATACCCTTTATAAAGACCAACCCATTTTTGGTATTTCACATTAGCACCCCTTTGGCTGACTAATACAGTGGTGTATTTCATTGATTGAGCTTCTTTTGTTGAACCATCCTTGCATACCTGGAATAAAAACCACTTGATCATGGTGTATAAGTCATTTGATATGTTATTGGATATGATTATCAAGTATTTTGGTGAGGTTATTTGCATCCAGGTTCATTAGAGAGATTGGTCTGCAGTTTGACTTCCTTGCAGGCTTTGGTAATAGGGTAGTGTTGGCAATATAGAATGAGTTAGGTAATGCCCCCTCCACTTGTATTTTTTGTAAGAGTTTAAAAAAACTCTTTCACGAATGACTGGTAGAATTCTGTGAATCCATCTGATCCTGGGCTTTTCTTGGTTGGGAGGTTTTGATGACTAGCACAATCTTACTACTTGTGATTGCTCTGCTGAGCCCTTGTATTTCTTGTTTCATCGATGTAAATTGCTCCTATGTTTCTAGAAATTTGTCCATTTCACCTGTTATCCATCTTGTTGACATAAAATTTTTCAAAGTATCTTGTTTTGATACTCTTTATTTCTGTGGAATCAGTGGTGAAATACCTTCTCTCACGTTTATTTCTTTGCATCTTCTCTCTTTTTTCTTTGTTAGTCTAGGAAATAGTTTGTCAATTTTATTAATCTTATCAAAGAACCAGATTTTGGTTCTGTTAATTTTATCTTGTGTATTTTTATTCTCAATTTCATTTAATCCTCTTGTACTCTTTGTTATTTCCTTCCTTCTGCTTGTTTTGGGATTACTTTGTTGCTTTTTTAATAAAAGAGGTTTTAGATTACAGAAAAGTTACATTGACAGTATAAAGGATTCCAATACAACCCATCCCATTCCCCACCCATATCTTCTCCTATTAATAACATCTTACAATTATGTGGTACATTTGTTTCAATTGATAAATAATTATTGAAGTATTGCTACTAACCAAGGTCTACAGTTTATATTGTGGTTTACACTTAATTCCAATGCCCTAATAATGCCCTATATTCCACCTATTATTTCCTCCCCCTCCCCACAGAACCTTTGGTAGCCACTATCTTTATATAAATCTTGCGTGTTCTTCCATAACTATGATATTAATAAGTTTACTTTGTCCAAGGTTGCATTCCCCCTTATGTTTGTCCATTCCTCAATCTTGAGGATTTGGGGATGGTAATACCTGCTCTGTCTCAGACTAAGAGGGGGCTTAGATCTTATGGTACAGGTGGAAGGAACTGCTTTGTTTGCAATTGTAGATACTCTGTTTTTCAGGATAAGGTGGTCCATTATCATTTTGTTTGTTGTCCTGGTTGAGTAAGATGAACTGGAGAGTAGGTGTTGGCTGCAACTCTTCTGTGATTCCAGACTCAACTGGCATATAAATAAACTGAAGATTTAAGACTTTGAGACATATATTTAACCAGGATAATGCTAATTATAGGTTCAAATAAAAGGGATAAATGAATCATGTGTAAGGAATTATAAATGAGTCTAACACTGTTACATTGGGGAAATAAGTTGTCTTATATTCCAAGAAAAAGCCCAAATACAGGAGGACCCTTATTTGAGTCTTTGTTCACAGTGGCAATTAGTGAAATCTTCCTGAGACTGCATAAGTATAAATTCTGGAATGATCTCCCAACTCAGTTTTGAATCTCTTAGTCATAAAAACTCTTTTGTGTTTGAATTTTACCCCTTTAGGTCAAGGTGTTATTCCAAATATGTCACTGGTTAGTGCTTGGTATTAATTCTCCAATGCCATGGAGGCTTATCCCCATGAGTTATGCCCACATTGGGAGGAAGGTAGTGCATTTATTTGCTGATTTTGGCTTAGAGAGAGGCCACATTTGTGTAACAAGGAGGATTTCAGAAGGTAACTCTTAGGCAATTATCATTAGGCTAAGTTCCAATTTTACAAAAATAAGGTTCATCGTTATATTAATTAATACTGAAGGATTGACATATTGGTTTTTCTTTTCTAGGCACTGCTTATGTACTGGAAAGATTCTTGCCCTTCTGCTTGAGAACATAGCAGAACTCACCCATGATAAGAGGTTAATATTTTGTTGCTTATTGTGTGGGTCTCCTTCCACTGAGATATTACCCTATGACAAGACGAACACATTCATATTCCATAGAAGTATGCTCCAGGTGTACCCTTTCCCATATAGCCCACCACCACGGACACCAGTACAATGACCCTCCCCTGACATATTTGCCAAAAGAAAATTCCCACAATTGTATTTTCAACCACAGTATTCCACCTATCCAGATTCACCTGTTCCTTCATACAGCCCTTCCACCGGTACCATGGATAGTCCAACCTACCCATCAACCCTGCTCACCATCCAAATCAAGCACCATTGACCTGCCTACATCCCTGTACCACCATCACCCCCATCCACTGCCAAACCACTCCTTTCTACTTTATCATAGGTTCTGTTCAGACTGAGGATCAGATCACCACTCTCTACTCCCTCTCTGTCTCTCAGTAAGCTATCTTCCAGATGCTGTCTCTCTGAGGGTGCTCAATATGCTTAGGTCATATCAGCAAGGTCATGTGATATTTGTCCCTTAGTTACTGAGATTCATCCATGTTGTTGCATATGTCAATACGTCATTCCTTCTTACAACTGAGAAATAGTCCATCATATATATATACCACGTTTTGCTTATCCATTCATTTGTGGATGAACACTTGGATTGCTTTTATCTTTTAGCAATCTGAATAATGCTTCTATGAACACTGGAGTGCATGTATGTGTTCATATCCCTGATTTCAATTCTTCTGGGTATATATTTAGTAGTGGGATTGCTGGATCAAAGGGCAATTCAATAGTTAACTCCCTGAGGAACCTCCAAACTGTGCTCCACAATGGCTGCACCATTCTACATTCCCACCACCAGTGAATGATGGTTTCCATTTCTCCACAACCTCTCCAACACTTTTAGTTTCTTTTTTCAATAGCACCCAGACTAATAAATGTAAGATGATATCTCATTGTAGTTGTGATTTGTACTCCCCTAACATCTAGTGACATTGAACATGTTTTCATATGCTTTTTACCCATTTATATTTCATCTTTGGAAAAGTGTCTATTCAAATCTTACTCATTTTTTTTTAATGGGCTGTTCTTCCTTGTTGAGATGTAGGATTTCTTTATAATTATATTCTTACCAGATAAGTAGTTCTCAAATATATTTTCCCACTGAGCAGGATGCCTTTTAATTTTCTTGACAAACTTCTTTAAAGCACAAATGTTTTTAATGTTTAGGAGGTTCCATTAACTATTATTTTTATATTTTTATTTTTAAAGAAGCTTTATATTACATAAATGTTACATTAAAAATATAGGGATTTCCCATATACCATGCTACCTCCATCTCCCACTATTTCCCCCTTTAACAACATCTTTCATTAGTGTGGTATATTTGTTACAATTGATGAACACATATTGTAGTATTGCTACTAACTATGGACAATAGTTTACATTACAGTTTACACTTTGTACTGCATATATTTATAGGTTTTGACAAAATATATAATGGCCTGTATCTGTCATTGCAATATCATGAAGTACAATCCAATGATGCCAAAATGCCCCATGTAACACCTCTTCTTCCTTCACCCTCCCTTCAGAACCTGTGGTGGCCACTGATATTATATCAATGATACAAGTTCTTCCATTGCTAGAAAGTCTATTTTAGCCCATCGTTGCATTCTCCCCTAATGTTTGTTTATTCCTCAATCTTGAAGATTTTGGGATGGTGATGCCCACTCTGTTTCTGATTGAAAGGGGCTTAGATTCCAGGGGGCAGAAGGATGGAACTGTTTTGCAGTGGCAGATACTTTCTGTTCCTTGGGATGGGTGTTGTCCATCATTATCCTTTGGTTAGTTGTCCTGGACAATCCAATGAAATGGAGAGTAGGTGTTGCAACTCTGCTGAGATTCAGGGATCAACCAGCATATGAACACACTGAAAATTTAAGTCTCTGGAACATATATTTAATGAGTATAGTGCTAATTATAGATTCAAATAAAAGGGGCAGAAGAGCCATGTGTAGGAAAATTGTAAATGAGTCTAACTCTGTTACATGGGGAGCAAATATTCCAAAGTAAGGCCCACTGACAGGGTACCAAATACCCAAGATTGTCTGCCCTGCCTATAGTGTTGAGATGTCTCTAGAGACCTCAGGAGCCCCACTGCTTGAGATGCTGTTTACTGTGGCAGTCAGTGAGATCCTGCTGAGATGTGCATAAGTGTAACCTCTGGAATGACCTCCCAACTCACTTTGAAATCTTGTAACCATAAGAACCCATTTGTATTAATTTTTCCCCCTTTTGGTCAAGGTCCTTCTCCAACTGTATCATTAGTTGGCACTTGGTAATAATTCCTCAGTGCCAGGGAAGCACATCCCTGCATGTCATGTCCCATGCTAAGAGGAAGGCAGTGCATTTACATGCTGAGTTTGGCTTAGAGAGAGACCACACCTGAGCAACAAGGAGGTTTTCCGGAGGTAAGTCTTAGGCGATATACAATACTAGGCTTAGCTTCAATTTCACAAGAACAAGGTTCAGAAGTACAACCATCAATATCAAGGGCCTGGCATAATGGTCTGTCCTCCTTCACTAGGTACTGCCCATGTACTCAGGGTGGTCTTGCTGCTCTATTAAAGAATGTAGCAGGACCTCCCAGGATGGTGATTCAATTATCTTTCAGTTATTGTGTGGGTCTGCCTCATAACCACTTGAACATATTTCAATATGGGCAAAATCTATGATAAAGTGGAAGGGGGTGGTTGAGCAGTAGATGGGGGTGATAGTGGTGCAGTGATGTGATTGGGTTTGACAGTGCTGGAATGTGAGGTGGAGAAGGGTGGGGTGTTGAATTCCACTGCCCATGGAACTGGGGGGAGGGCTGGAGGAAGGAACATGTGAACTCTGGGGATTTGTAGGTCTGTGGTTAACACTACAATTGTGGGAGTGTTCTTTTGGCAAATATGGCAGGGGAGGGTTACTGGTACAGGATGTCAAGGGTGGTATATATTCAGGATAGGACATACTTGAGGCATGCTTCTATGGAATATGAAAGTGTTCATCTTGTCATAGTGTATTATCTCAGTGGGTGGAGACATAAACAAGGCAATATTAAACTTCCATCCTGGGGCATCCTGCTATGTTCTCAATTAGAGGGGCAAGTATATTAGTCAGCCAAAGGAGTGTTGATGCAAAGTACCAGGAATCTTTTGGCTTTTATAAAGGGTATTTATTTGGGGTAAAAGCTTACAGCTACAAGGCCCTGAAGAGTCCAACTCAAGGTTACATCCTTATCAAACTCTGTTGCCATATGTCGAAGCAAGATGGTGGGGGATATCTGCAAAGGTTCAGCCTTCCTCTTCCCTCCTAAGGTTCCATGGGTCCAACTTTTTCCTATCTCAGCTGTAGGCTGGCATAGGGCTCATCTCTCTTCCCAGGACTCATTTATGTGGCAGTCAATGAGATCCTGCTGAAATGAGCATAAGCATAACCTCTGGAATGACCTCCTGACTCACTTTGAAATCTCTTAGCCATAAAAACTCATTTGTATTATATTCCCCTCTTTTGGTCAAGGTCCCTCTCCAAATGCATCACTGGCTGACACTTGGTAATAGTCCCTTGGTGCCAGGGAGACTCATCTCCAGGAGTCATGTTCCATGCCAGGGGGGAACATAGTGCACTTATATGTTGAATTTGGCTTAGGGAGAGGCCACATTTGAGCAACAAGAAGACATTTAGGAGGTAACTCTTAGGCAATATATAATACTAAGCTAAGTTTCAATTTCACAAGAAAAATTTCGTATGTGCAATCATCAATATCAAGGGCCTGAAGAAGCAGATGTGGCTCAAGCAGTTGGCCTTCATCTGCCATATGGCAAGATCTGGATTCGATCCCCAGGGCCTCCTGGTAAAGGCGTGCCAGGTCCACGTGGTGAGCCAGGCCCGTGCAGGCACATGCAGGGAGAGATGCAGCAAGATGATGACACAAAAAAAGAGAGATGCAGGGGCAAGTCAAAGCATGATGTGACAGAAACCAGAAATTAAGGTGGTGCAAGTGATAGGGAACCTCTCTCCGACATCAAAGGTCTCCAGGATCTAATTCTGGTGAAGCCTAGAGGAGAAAATGAGAAGAGAAGACAAGAAAGAAAGAAAGAGAGAGAGAGAAGTGGAGGGAGGGAGGGAGGAAAGAAAGAAGATCACACAGCAAATGGACACAGACTGAAAACAGCAGGGTGGCAGGGGAGAAAAAAATTAAAATTTTTTAAAAATTATTAAAAAAAAAAAAAAAAATATATATATATATATATATATATATATCCCTAGATGTCATGGTCATGTCCAATGCTAGGGGGAAGGCAGTGCATTTACATGCTGAGTTTGGCTTAGAGAGAGGCCACACCTGAGCAACAAGGAAGCTTTCAGGAGGTAAGTCTCAGGCAATATACAGTACTAGGCTTAGCTTCAATTTCACAAGAACAAGGTTCGTAAGTACAACCATCAATATCAAGGGCCTGGCATAATGGTTTGTCCTCTTTTGCTAGGCACTACCCATGTACTTGGGATTCTTGCCACTTTATTAGTGAATGTAGCAGGTTTTCTCAGGATGGGAATTCAGTATTCTTTTAGTTATTGTGGGGACCCCACCCACTGAGACAATGCAACATTGACCACTTGAATATGTTCATATTCCATGAGGCATGCCCAGGTTTTACCCCTCCCCATGCATCCCCCTGTCATGGATACCCTGCACCAGTGATCTTCCTCTGCCACAGTTGTGACCCTTCTGCAATCCAAGTTTACAATCCAAAGCTTCCCCAAAAACAAAGCCAAAAAAGTAACCAAATAAAAATAATAAGAAAATAAAATAATAATTAAAAATAACAAAATACAAAAATAAAAGTAAAAAGAAAAATAAAGTAACATAAAATTTTTTTCAGTGTGTCTTTCATCACCATAAGATCTGTTATCTTTTATGCACAGTGACAATTTCTTTCATATGTTCCCCCAGTGTCTTATTTTTTTCACTTTATCTTCAAAGAAGCTTTAGGTTACAGAAAAGTCACATATAAAATATAAGGAATTCCCATATACCCAACCCTTTCCCCTCTCCAACTCTCCCTTATTAATAACATTTTACAGTTGTATGATACATTTGTTTCAATTGATGTACAAATATTGAAGCATTGCTACTAACCATGATCAAGGGTTTGCATGGGATTTTTTTTGTTTGTTTGTTTTTTGTTTTTGTTTTTTTTTTTTAATGATTCAAAACATATTTAATATGTAATAGCATTTTAAACATTTGGATAGATCTATAAATTGGAGGATACTATACATCATAACAAATTGATTACAGGATTAAATTTTTAAACCCTTTTTAGAATAAGGCATCATTATCATATGAACAGGTTTTTAATGAAAACATAATTACTCCTGGAACATTTATAATTATATTACATGTATTTACCTCCAATATTAACCCTATTAAATACATACTCTTTTTTTTTTTTTTTTTATGGGTAAAAATCAAAATTCTCACAATACATGGATTTTGTTTATACTCTCTTGGGTTTTTTTTTATTTCATTTATTTCTTCTCTGATCTTTACTATTTATATCCTTTGGTTTGGTTTGGTTTGGGAATAATTTGCTCTTCTTTTTCTAGTTCCCCCAGGTGTACAGTTTGATCTTCAACTTTAACTCCCTCTTCTATTTTAATGTAAACACTGAGAACTATAAATTTCTCTCTCAGCATTGCCTTTGCAGTGTCCCCTATATTTTAATATACTGTCTCTATTTTCATTCATCTCAAGATATTTGGTGAATTGTCTTGCAATTACTTTTTGATGAAGGAGGTCATTATATGTTAATAAAAGGAGTAATTCACCAAGAAGAAATAACTATACTAAATATTTATGAAACTAACCTCAGTGCTCCAAAATACATGAGGCATATACTGGCAAAGCTGAAGGGAGAAATAGATGTATCCACAATAATAGTTGGAGACTTCAATACACCACTCTTAGTATTGAATGGAACATCTGAACAGAGGATAAGTAAAGAGAGAGCTTGAATAATATGATAAATGAACTAGACCTAACAGACAGCCATATAACATTGCACCCCAAAATATATTCTTTAAAGTACTAATGGATCTTTCTCCAGGATAGACAATATGTTGGGTCACAAGACAACACTCAATAATTTTAAAAAGACTGAAATTAAACAGAACATTTTCTTTTTTCTTTTTTTTTCAAGATTTTATTTATTCATTCATTTATCCCCTCCTTGCTGCCTGTGCTCGCTGGGTCAGCTAACCACGCCGTGCGGGCAAGCCTGCTTTGCTCATAATGGAATAAAGCTGGAAATCAATAATAGATGGAAAACAGAAAACACATAAATATATGGTGATTAAACAACACATTCTTAAATAATCAGTGAGTCAAAAAAGGAATTGCAAAAGAATTCAGCAAATATCTTGAGATGAATGAAAATGAGAACCCAACATATCAAAACCTGTGGAACACTGCAAAGGTAGTGCTGAAAGGGAAATTTATAGCCCTCAAAACTTACATTAAAAAAGAATAAAGAGCAGGCAGGATCATCCCACCCACCATATCCATGGGATATAAGCCCTCTCTCATTTGGAGGTGGAGTGGACATCACCATCCCAGTCCCCTCAGGATTGGGGAAGTACACATATGGTGATTCTAGCAATGGAAGAAATTATAACAATGAGGTGGAGCCAGTGGCCACTTTTGGGGCAGGGAGGGGATGAGCAGTTGAAATACAGGGGCTTCTTTGGGATTTGGAGGTTGTCCTGAGTACCGTTGTGGCAACAGATGTAGGCCATTTTAAATCAGCACACACCACTCAGAACTGTGTGGGAGAGAGCGTGGCCTACGGTGTGAACTGTGGTCTATGGTTGGTGGCAAGGCCCCAGGATGTGTAAGTCCATTGAGGGTGGTGGGCCATACTTGTGGGAGATGTTTGTGTGGGATGTGGTGGGAGGTGTGGGAGGTGGGCAACATGGGAATCCCAGTGGGTTCCGTGTAATATTTTGGGTAATCTAAGCACCTCTTAAAATATATTTATATATATATATATATAAATAACATTTTTGTAAGCAAATGCACATATATGCATATATATTTATATATCATTTTACAAATATTGGTATGTATTGTGAAAATTTTGATTTTTACCCACAATAAAAAATAAAAAGTAAATAAAAATAATAATAATAAAGAGCTAAAATTGAAGATCTAAATGCACACTAGAAAAAGAAGAGCAAACCAATCTCAAACCAAGCCAAAGGGAAAAAAATCATAAAGATCAGAGGAGAAATAAATGAAATCAAGAACAAAAAAACAATAGTCTCAACAAAAACCAAGTTGGTTATTTGAGAAAGTCAACAAAATCAGCAAACCCTTAGACAAACTGACAAAGAAAAATGAGAGAAGACACAAATAAATAAAATCAGAAATGAGAGGGGGAATATTAAACTGATCCTGCAGAAATAAGACAGATCATAAAAGGATACTATGAACAACTGTATCCCCCAAAACTAGACAATGTAGATGGGATGGACACGTTCCTAGACACACATGAACCAACTACACTGACACTAGAAGATCTAGAAGACTTCAACAAACCAATCACAAATGAAAGGTTGAAACAATCATCAAAAATCTCCCAAAGATGAAAAGCATAGGACCAGACAGCTTCATGGGTGAATTCTACCAATCATTCAAAAATGATTTAATATCAATCTTCTTCAAGCTCTTCCAAAACATTGAACAGGAAAGAATGCTACCAAACTCCTTCTATGACTAAGAAGGAGTGATGACTCTAACATCACCTTAACACCAAAACTAGATAAAGATACTACAAAAAAAGAAAATTACAGGCCAATATCCATAATGAATATAGATGCAAAAATTCTCAAAAAAAAAGTACTTGCAAACCTAATCCAAACACACATTAAAAGAATTATACACTACAAACAAGTGGGCTTTGCCTCAGGCATGCAAGGTTGGTCCAACACAAGAAAATCAATTAGTGTAATAAAACACATTGATAAATTGAAGAAGAAAAATCACATGATCATCTCGATTATTGCAGAGAAGACATTTGACAAAATACAGCACCCTTTCTTGTTTTAAAACACTCTAAAAGATGGAAACTTTCTCGATTTGGCAAAGTGCATATATGAAAAACCTACAGCTAGCATTATACTCAACAGTGAAAGACAGAAAGCTTTCTTGCTGAGATCAGGAACAAGACAAGGATGCCCTCTGTCACCACTGTTATTCAGTATTGCTAGAGCAATTGAGCAAGAAAAAGAAATAAAAGGCACCCCAATAAGAAAGGAAGAAGTAAAATTTTCATTATTCGCTGATAATATGATCCTATATCTAGAAAATCATTTGTGTGCTGAGTTGCTGAATTGTGGATATGCACAGAAAGGATGCTCTCAGCTATCATCAAGAAGTATCTAACTAATGGCAACTCCTTTATATTTGTCAGGATTCAAATTTTACATGGTTTAAATTATACAGATTTAAAACATGTATAATTTAAATGGATTAGGAGAACCTGTAATCCACCACATTATAGGAGTAAAATGTCAAGCAAATTGCATCAATAACATTGGGGCTTTTCTGTTAATGACCCAATTCACTGCTATAGCCTTAGAGTTTGTCCTAAATTGCACTTTTAGACCTGAACTATATATTCTTTTCTTCTTTTTGTCACATCTCTTAAAAACAAGTGTTCTGCCCCCTAAAGAATTAAGAGTAATTTTTAAAGGCTTTCCTTTCTAGGAACAGACAGCCAAGAGCATAAATTAGGTTAAGTGACTTCATTTTCCTCAGGTCAATGCTTGTAACCCAAGGATTATTTTCCCCATGAATAGGATGTGCTTTAGTTGACAAAATGAATCAAAATCAGCTTATGGAAAAGTTAAAAATATAGTTTATTGTAGAATATGTATCTTCACATAGAGCAATAGAAAACAGTCCAATCTAGAAATTTAAATAAACATAAATTTAAAACCAACAATATATATAAAGCTGATGAGACTACCTTGGATAGCTTATACACTGCATCCAATAGTTTACATAGGACAGTTATTCTTAAGGCAGAAAAATCTAATTTACATGTAATTACATGGCTCTTATATCTAAGGATCAAACTGGAAGTAGACTCAAGCAGACAGATTCCTTGTAAAGGAGGACTTGTCTGGGGTGACAGTTTGGTTCATAGTGTATGTTAGATAAGAGACATACATTTGAGAGGACATAAAAATTTTAAGACACACAAATTGTTTTCAACAGGAGGTCAATGAGACTACGCATTCTATTTATGAAGTATAACTACTCCCATAACAAACCAACAAACTCCAACATACTCCTGATATGGTTCTTAAAAAGTTTGAAATATCAAAGAATTACCTTTTAAGGGTGTGTTATTTTAGACTCTTGTTTTTTAATTTTAGTGTAAAAGATAGACTGAATAATTAAAAGCAGTTGAATGTCAATTCATACAGCTACTCAGAAGGCTACAACTTAAGATATTCCAACTCATCAATAAAATTATGTGCAGGGAGGATATCACTATGTATTAACATTAAAACAGCTACCCCAAGACATGTGGATCTTACTTTGGAATTTATGCTTCCCAGTGTAACAGAGTTAGACTCATTTATAAGTTCTGTACACATGGCTCTTCTGCCTCCTTTATTTGAACTTATTAGCACTACACTTGATAAATACATGTCCCAG
Organism: Tolypeutes matacus; assembly: GCA_026826555.1. NCBI lineage: Eukaryota > Metazoa > Chordata > Mammalia > Cingulata > Chlamyphoridae > Tolypeutes > Tolypeutes matacus. The sequence goes on along the minus strand of JAKSZT010053769.1, from coordinate 31,705,485 downwards.
AGACTCAAATCTTTGGTCTGTCCACATACCAGTTGAGTCCTGAATTTCAGCAGAGTTGCAACACCTACTCTCCAGTTTATTGGACTCACCCAGGACAACTAATAAGGAGATGATGATGGACAATGCCCATCCCAAGGAACAGAGAGTGTCTGCAACTGCAAGCAAGATATCTCCACCCATCTTCCCCATGGGATCTAAGCCCCTTCTCAGTTAGAAACAGAGTGGGCATCACCATCCCCAAATCCTCAATGTCGGGGAATGAACAATGGACTAAAGTAGATTTATTATTTTTCTACTATAGCCTTATTATTTTTCTAGCAATGGAAGAACACTTATCATTGATATAAAGGCAGTGGCCACCAGAGGTTCTGAGGTACAGGAAAGTGAAGAATAGGTGTATTATTGGGGAATTTGGGGGACATTGGATTTGTCCTGCTTGACACTGCAGTGACAGATACAGGCCATTGTATATTTTGTCATAACTTACAAAATTGTGCAGGACAAAGTGTAAACTATAATGTAAAGTGTAGTCCATGGTTAATAGCAATACTTCAATATGGATTCATCGATTGTAACATAAGTACCGCACTAATGGAAGATGTTGATGTGGGAAAGTGTGGGAGAGGGAGAGTGGGGTATATGGGAATCCCTTATATTTGTTATGTAATATTTATGTAATCTAAACCTTCTTTAAATTTTTTAATTATAAAAAAGCATGAATGAATGAAGCATGTATTTTACTCAAGTTTTGAAATTAAGCCAGATACCAATATTGAAGTTCACCAGATGAAACTTGGATTTTAAAATTATTTGTAAGTCAAGATAAGAACATACAAGTGAAGGAAACATGTATTTCAATCAGCTGGAGAATCTAAACAACATACTGGTATTGCAGCTCACTAGTTGAATCTTGTGTTTGAACATTGTTTGTAAGTCAAGATAAGGACAAGAAATGAATATAGCATATATTTCACTCAGTTTTTGTGTTTTAACTCCATTTTTAAATCAAGATAAATACATAGAAATACATGACATGTATTCTACTTTGTTTGAAAAACTAAGCAACATAATGATTTTGTGACTACTAGATGAAACTTTTGTTTTAACATGGTTTATAAATCAATAAGTACATAGAAGTGAATAATGCATGTATTTTGCTCAGTTCTTGAAACTAAGCAAGATAACAGTTTCACAGCTCACTAGATGAAACTTGTGTTTTAATATTTTTTGAAAGGAAAGATTCATGGAAGTGATTGAGGCATGTATTTCACACAGTTTGTGAAAGTATGTGAAACACTGGTTTCACAGCTCATTAAATGAAACTTGTGTTTTAGCACTGTTTATATGCCCAAAAAAGTACATAGAAGAGAATGAATTATGTATTTCACTCAGTCTGAAAAACTAATCAATTTTGCTGCTCACTAGATAAAACTTGTGTTTTAACATTGTAAGTCAATATAAGGACATAGAAGTAGATGAAGCATGTATTACACTCAGGCTTAGAAATTAAGGAAGATAATGGTTTCATATCTCACTACATGAAACTTGTCTTTTAACATTCTTTGTAAGTCAAGATAAATACATAAATGTGAATGAATCATGTATTTTATCCTGTTTCTGAAAATAAGCAAGATACTGGTTTCACAGCTCTCTAAATGAATATTGTGTTCTATTATTCTTTATAAATCAAGATAATTGCATGGAAGTGAATGAAGCTTGGATTTTAGTTAGTTTGTGACACTAAGCCACATAACATTTCTCACTAAGTGAAACTTGTGCTTAAACATTCTTTGTAAGTCAAGATAAATACATAGAAGTGAATGGAGCATGTATATTGCTCAGATGCTTAAGCTAAGGAAGATATCAACTTCAGGCCCATTAGAAGAAACGTGTGTACACATTAAGAATTTTTAAAGTCAAAATATGTACATAGAAGTGAATGAAATATGTAATATATGCCATATGAATAACTAAGCAACACACCAGTTTCACAGTTAATAGATGAAATTTTTAAATATTGTTTGTAAGTCTAAATAAATATAGAGAGGTGAATTAAGCATGTATTCTACCCAGTTTGTGAACTAATAAAATACCAATTTCACATTGTAAGTCAAAATTAATACATAGAAGTAAATGAAAACTGGACTTTCTCAGTTTACCAAAGTAAGAAAGATACTGGTTTCACAGCTCAGGATGATATTTGTGTTATAGCATTTTTTAATATCAAGATAAGCACAAGAAGTGAATGAAGCATGTATTTCATCCAGTTTTATAAACTAAGCAAGATACCAGTTTTGCAGCTCATTAGATGAAACTTGTGTTTTAAAATTGTTTGTAAGTGAAGATAAAAACATAGAAGTCAATGAAGTTTGTATTTCACTCACTTTGTGAAAGTGAGGAACACTTGTGTTTTAAAACTTGTGTTTTAAAATTGTTTGTAAGCCAAAATAAGACATAGAAGTGAATGAAGCATGTATTTCACTTACTATGTAAAACATAAAACATACTGGTTTTGCAGCTCTCTAGGTGAAACTTGTGTTTTAACAGAGTTTGTAAGTCAAGATAAGTATATATAAGTAAATGAAGCATGTGATTACTCTTTCCCTGAAACTAAACCTGGAACTGGTTTTGCATCTCACTGAGGAAATTTTTCTTTCAAATTTATTTGTAAATAACATAAATACATATAAGTGAATGAAGCATGGGTTTTACTCAGTTATTAAAAATAAGCAACATAGTTTCACAGCTCACTATATGAATCTTATGTTTATAACATATTTTTAAGTCAAGATAAGTACATAGAAGTGAAGGAAGTGTGTATTTTACTCAGTATGCAAGACTAAGGAAGATATCATTTTTGCAGCTCACTAGATGAAACTTTTGTTTTACCATTTTTTAAGTCAAGATATGTACATAAATTGAATGAAGCATGTATTTTACTCAGTATAGAAACTAAGGAAGATAATGGTTTTGCAGCTCACTAGATGAAAGCTGTGTTTTAAGATTGTATATCAAGATAACTACATAGAAGTGAATGAAGTATGTATATTACTCAGTTTCTGAAACTAAGAAAAATACTAGTTTCACAGAATACTAAAGCAACATATTTTAGCATTGTTTTAAGTCAAGATTAGTGCATAGAAATGAATTAAGTGTGGATTTTGCTCAGTTTGTCAAACTAAGGAATATATCATTTTCACAGCTCCTTAAATGAAACTTTTGTTTTAATATTCTTTGAAATCAAGGAGAGGACATAGAAGTGAATGATGCATGGATTTTAGCCAGTGTGTAAATCTAATCAACATACCTCCTTTGCAGCTCTTTGATGAAATGTGGGTTTTGACATTGCCAATTAAAATAAATACATAGAAGTGAGTGAAGCATGTATTGTACTCAGTTTTCAAAACTAATAAACTAATCAAAATACCAGTTTCATAGCTCTTTGGATGAAATGTGAGATTTAACACTGCTTTTAAGTAAGTACGTGTGCATAGATAAATGAAACATTTGTTTTAGTCAACATAAGCATATAGAAGTGATTTAAGAATCTACTTAATATGATTGCAAAATAAGGAACATACTGGTTCAGAAGAACACTTGAAAAGTGTGCTTTAACATTGTTTATACATCAAGAGAAGTACATAGAAATGAATCAAACATGTTGTATTAGTCAGCCAAAGGAGTGCTGATGCAACCAGAACTCTTTTGGCTTTTATAAAGGGTATTTATTTGGGGTAGAAGCTTACAGTCACAAGGCCCTAAAGAGTCAAACTCCAGGTACCATAAGAGATACTTTCTCACCCAAAGCATGTTGCCATATGTTGATGCAAGATGTCAGGCAATGTCTGGGTGGATTCAGCCTTTCTCTTTCCTCTTAAGGCTCCTTGGTCCCAGCTTCTTCCGACCTCAGGCATAAGGCTGGCATAAGGCTCATCACTTTCCCTGGTGCTCATTTCTTCCCAGGCTCAGCTGCCCTGTTCTCTTCACAAGGTCAGCTGTAGACTATCAGGCTCATCTCCCTTCCCTGGGCCATGTCTATGGAGCACTCTCTCTTCCTGCATATCTGCTTCTGTGTGGCTACTTCCATGTGAGACTCTGTTTTATCAGACCAAGGGGGCTGGGATTCAACACTGAGTCTCACTCTAATGATGTGGTTGGATCAAAGCCCTAATTGTTACATAATTTAGCTAGACATCTCAGCTGAATTGAATACAATCAAAGGGTTATCACACCAGAGGAACAGACCAGTTTGCAAACATAATATATATTTATTTTTGTAATTCATCAATAATATCAAACTGCCACACATGTATTTTACTCTGCTTGCAAACATAAGGAACATAGAGTATTCACAGCTTAGTAGATGAAACTTGGATTTTAATGTTGTTTGTAGGTGAAGATAATTTCATAAAAGTAATTGAGCAGTAATTTGCACATTTTATGAATGTAAGCAACATAAAGGATTCATAGGTCACTAGATTAATCTGTTTTTAACCTTGTGTGTAAGTCATGATAAGTGCATAGAAGTGAATAAAGCACATATTTTACTCCGTTTTCAAATATAAGCAAAATATCTGATGTACAGCTCACAAGGTGAAACTTGTTTAACATTGTGTGAAAGTCAAGATAAATACATATAATTTAATTAGCCATGTATTTTACTCAGTTTTCAAAAGTAACTGACATACCATATTGAAAGCTCTCGGGTTAAACCTGTTATTTAACACTGTTTGTAAGTCAAGATAAACATATAGAGTAAATGAAGCATGTATTTCATTCATATTTGGAAAGTAACATACCTGAATGGCATCTCTCTAGATGAGTCTTGTATTTTAAAATTTTTTAATTCAAAATAAGTACACAGAAGTGCATGAAGCATGTATTTAACTCAGTTTGCAAAAGTAAGTAACATACTAGATACAAAACTCATTAGATGAAAATTGTGTTTTAACATTGTAAGTCAATATAAAGTCCATATTCATGAATGAAGCATGTATTTTACTCATTTTGCAAATTTAAGCAACATATGAGATTTACAGTTCACTATATGAAACTTGTTTTTTAGCACTGTGTGTAAGTCATGGTAAGTGCATAGAAGTGAGTGAAGCATTTACTCTTTTTTTAAAACTAAGCAACATATAAGATTTACATCTCACAAGAAGAAACCTGTGTTTTAACATTTTTGTAAGTCATCTTTATATAGAAGTGATTTAAAATTTGTTTGTATGTCAAAACAAGTATATAGTACTGAATGAAGCATGTGTTTACCAGTTTGTGAAATAAAGCAACATGCTGATTTCAGAGATCACAGGATGAGTCTTGTGTCTTAACATTGCTTATAGTCAAGATAAGTGCATAGAAGTGAATGAAGCATGTATTTATTCAGTTTTTAGAACTAAGCACCATATGGGAAAGTAAGCTCACTATTTGAACCATCTGTTTTAACATTGTTTGTAAGTCATGACAAGTGCATATAAGCAAATGAGGCATGTATTTTACTCAATTTTGGAAACAACAACATAACACATTCAGTGCTCATTATATGAAACTTGTTTTAAATTTTTTTTAAGTCATGATAAGAGAACAGAAGAAAATGAAGTCAGTATTTAACTCAGTTTGTGATAGTATGCCACATACAGGATTCTCAGCTCTTTAATGACACTTGTGTTTTACCATTGGTTATAAATCAAGATAAGTGCATAGAAGTGAATGGAGAATTTCTTTCTCAGTTTTCATAACTAAGCAACATACTGCATTCACATCATACTAGATTAATCTTGTGTTTTACCATTGTATGTAATCAAGATCAGTGCCTAAGAGTTAATTTAGCATATATATTACTCAGTTTTCAAAATTAAGCAACATACTGGAATCAAAGCTCACTAGATGAAACTTGTGTTGTAACATTGTTTGTAAGACAAAAATCAGTGAATAGAAGTGAATGAAGCATGTATTTACTGTTCATAGATGAATCTTGGGATTTAACACTGAAAGTCAAGATAAATGCATAGTTGTGAATTAAGCATTTATTTTACCTAGTTTGTGGACTTATGCATAATACTGGATTCACAGATTAATAGATGAAACTTGTGTTTAAAGAGCTTTTTAAGTAAGTATAATTGCACTGCAGTGAATGCAGCATGTATTATTCTCAGTTTGCATAACTAAGTAATGTAAGGGATTTGCAGCTCACGGATTAAACATGTGTTTTTAAATAGTTTGTAATTCAAGATAGTGCATAAAAGTGAATGAAGCCTGTAATTTTTCAGTTTGTAAGACAAGCAACATATCAGATATGCAGATAAGTACATGATATTTGCCTTTACAATATGTGTAAACATATTGAAGCATGGGTACTAACCATGGTCTATTGTTTACATTATGGTTTACACTTTGCACTGCACAATTTTATAGGTTTTGACAAAATGTACAATGGCCTGTGTCCATCATTGCAATGTCATGCAGAGCAATTCCAATGTCCCCCAAATGCCCCGTGTTACACCTATTCTTCCTTCTTCCTCCCCTCAAAACCTCTGGTGACCACTGCCTTTATATCAATGTTACAAGTTCTTACATTATTATAATAAAATTCTACTTTGGCCCATAATTGCATTCTGCCCTTATGTTTGTTAATTCCTCAATCTTCAGTATCTTGGGATGGTGATGCCCACTCTGATTCTGGTTGAGAGAGGGCTTAGATTCCATGGAGAATAGAGATGGAATTGCCTTGCTTGCAGTTGTATAAACTCTGTTTGGGAGGATGGGCATTGTACATTATCATCCTTTTCTTAGTTATCCTGGATAAGTCCAATGAATTGGAGGGTAAGTGTTGGCTGCAACTCTGCTGAGACTCAGGGCTCAACTGGAATATGAACAACCAGAAGATTTATGTCTCTGGGAAACATATTTAATGGATATAGTGCTAATTATAGGTTCAATTAAAGTGACATAAGAAGCATGTATTTCACTCAATTTGCAAAAATGAGCCAAATACTGGTTTCATAGCTCACTAGATGAAACTTGTGTTTTAAAATTGATTGTAAGTCAATATCTTTGAATAGAAGTGAATGAAGCATGTATTTTACTTAGTATTACAAAGTTAAAAATCATGTTGTTTTTTTTTAGTTTGTGAGCGTAAGTAACACATGAGATTCACAGATCCCTTGATGAAACTTGGGCTTTAACATTGTAGGTCAGAATATGGGCATAAAAGTGAATGAACCATGTCCTTTATTCAATCTGTGAATCTAAGCAGTGTATCAGATAAACAGCTCTCTAGAGAAATTTTTTACATTGTTTTTCAAAGTGTGTAACATACATGTCTAATTCATTCTATGCAATTAGCTTGAATTACTAACAATGTTAAAACACTAATTTCATCTAGAGAACTGATTTTTATATGTAGTTTAGTTTCACAAACTGAGTAAAAAACATTAATCTTTCAATTCAAGCACTTATCTAGACTAATTAATAATGCTCAAGCCCAAATTTCACCTAGAATGCTTTGAATCTCTTAGGGATGATAAATTCCAGAAACTGAGTAGGATCTTGTTATGGTTATGGTTAGGATTAGAATTGGGATTAGGATCCAGATTCATTTATGTTTCTCTCTTCCCTACTCTAAACTTAAGTTACTACAAATATTGAAAAGAAAGTTTCATGTAGAAGGCTTCACCAGTGCTATATTTTTAGTGTCACTAACTGAGTAAAATGCATGTTTATTTCACTTCTATGCATTGATATTGTCTTTATAAAAATGGTAAAACAATAATTTCCTCTAGAGAGGTATGAATATGATATGTTGCTTTGTTGCAAAACTGAGTGAGATACATGTTTCATTCCCACTTATGCACTTATTTTGATTTACTAGCATTGTAAAAACATAAGTTATATCTAGAGAGATGTTAATCTGATATGTTGCTTAGGTTTTCAAACTGATTAAAATACATGTTTCATTCACTTCTTTGCACTTATCTTGATTTGCTTACAATGTTGAAACATGTTTTTCCTGAGTGTTTTGAATCTGCCAAGATGGCTACTTCCAGAAACTGTGTAGGATAGTGTTATGGTTAGGGTTAGGAGTTGGATTCAGTCATGTTTTCTGTCTTCACTACTCATAACTTTATTTAGTAAGAATGTTGAAAAGGATGTTTCATGTAGAAAGGTGCAAAGGTGCCATGAAGTTTAGTTTCACAAACTGAGTAAAATATGAGTTTCATTCACTTCTATGCACATACATGGTCAGACTTTCAATGTTAAAACATGGTTTAATCTAGTGAATATGATATGTTGCTTATTTCACAAACTGAGTAAAATTCAGGCATGAATCATTTCTATTCATTTATCTCAACTTTCTAAAAATGTTAAAACACTACTTTCATATACAGAGATGTGAATCTGATATTTTGCTTAGATTTACAAACTGCATAAAATACATATTTCAACCACTTCTATTAACTTATCTTGACTTAGTAAAAATGTTAAAACACTTGTTTTATCTAGAGAGCTGTGAATCTAATATGTTGCTTTGTTTCATTAATGGGGTAAAATTATGTACCATTCACTTCTTTTTTTTTTTTTTAACTTTATTTTGTACATTTAATAACTGAAAACATAAGCAATAAAAAACTAAAAAGCAAACACAGATGAACAAATATATACATTTCTCAATCAAATGCAATGGATACATGTAAATTTTTTTGTTGTTTTGTTTTTTGTTTGGTTTTTTGTTTTTTTGTGTGTGAATCAAACAATATATTACACAATATATTTGGTTCATAGTAATGCATTCATACAGTATTTGTCCTTTTGTGTCTGGCTTGCTTCACTCAACATAATGTCCTCCAGATTCATCCATGTTGCCATATGCTTTATGACTTCATTTCTTCTTACAGCTGCATAATATTCCATCGTGTGAATAGACCACAGTTTGTTTATCCATTCATCTGTTGATGTACCATTCACTTCTATTCACTTACATTGATGTACTAACAATGTTAAAACACATTTCACCTGGAATGCTTTAAATCTCTTAAATGATTACTTTCAGAAACTGAGTAGAATAGTGTTATGATTAGTGTTAGAGTTACGGCTAAAGTTAGGGTTAGGCTTAGGCATGGGTTAGGAATTGGATTCAGTCATGTTTCACTGTCTTCCCTGCTCTAAACTTGAATTAGTAAGAATTTTTCAAGCTTGTTTCATGTAGAAAGGTGTGAATGTGCTATGATATTTTGTCACATGAACTGAGTAATATCCATATTTCATTCAATTCTAGCATGTATTTTGACTTACTATCAATTTAAAAACAAAAATTTCATCCAGAATGCTGTGAATCTGATGTTTCTTAGTATTGCAAACTGAAGGAAATACTTATTTCATTCACTTCTATGCAATTATCTTGACTTTATAATAATATAAAACAATTGTTTCATATACAGACCCGTGACTCTTGTTTAGGTTTGCATATGGAGTAAAATACATGTTCATTCAATTTTTTAACAAATGAACTTTATTGACACCTATTAATAAAGCATAAGTTATCCAATGTGTACAATCAATGGTATTTGATATAATCACATATTTGTACATTCATCATTTCAATCATTATTAGAGCATTTTATTATTCCAATAATAATAATTTTTAAAATTCTCATCACCTCTCAATCTATCCATGTTTCTCCTATACCTGAACCCCCTCCATCTCTACCACTTTCCTCTATTAATAATATTTTAAATGTGTATGGCACATTTGTTACAATTGAAGTACAAATATTGAAGCATTGTTAATAATCATGGCCAGTGATTTACATTATGGTTTACATTTTGCACCATACACTTTTATAGGTTTTGATAAAACTTGAAATGGCCCATATCCGTCATTGCAAGATCATGCAAAACAATTCCAATGCCCTAAAAATGCCCTATGTTGCATCTATTCTATTCTTCCCTCCTCATTCCCTCATAACCTATGGTAACCACTAAGTTTCAATTATTGAAGAATAAAGTTCATAGTTACATGCAATAACGTTGATAGCCTGACATACTGGTCTGTTTTATTTTATTAGGCACTGCCTTACTTCTCAAAAGATTCTTGCTGTGGCAGTTTGAAATTATTTATGAACCCCAAATAAATATTATGTTTGTAAACTAATGTATTCTTCTGGGTGTGATACCTTTTGATTATATTAGATTTAGCTGAGATGACTTTGATTAAATTAAGATTAGGGCTTTGATTTGATCCCATCAGTAGAACATACCTCAGTTTGAGTCCATGCTCTCTTTGTGGGCTATATAAATGGACACTCAATCAATGAGACACACAGAAGTAGATACACAGAAGATACACAGGGGAAGAGAGGCAGCTCCATAGACACGGCAGAAGCCCTAGGAAGAGAGAGGAGACATTCACCTGATAGTATACAGCTGACCTTGTGAAGAGAGCAGAGCAATGAGCCCAGAAAGAAATGAGTCCCAAGAAGAGAGACAAGCTCTATGCCAGCCTACAGCTGAGATTGGAAGAAACTGGACCCATGTATCCTTAACAGGAAAGAGAAAGGCTGAACACTTGCAGATGTCATCTGCCCTCTTGCTTCAACATGCAGCAACAGAGTTTGGTTAGGAAGTAACCTTGAGTTGGACTCTTTGGGGCTTTGTAACTGTAAGCTTTTATCCCAAATAAATACCCTTTATAAAAGCCATTAGATTGTTAATACTTTGCATCAGCACACCTTTGGCTGACTCATACAGAATTTGGTACCAGGAGAGTGGGGTACAGTCTGATGCAATTATCACAAATGCTGAAACAGTTTTATAAACAGGTAAGGGGTATTTTTTGGAGGAATTGTGAGATGCTTAATGGAAAAGGCCTAGATTGCTTTGATGAAATTGTTGGTAGGAATATGGATGCTAAAGAGACTTTTGATAAGACCTTAGAAGTAAATAATGAAACTATTATTAAAAACTGGAGGAAAGGTAATCCATGTTTTAAACTGGCAAAGAACTTAGCAAGATTGACTCCTGATATTGTATGGAAGGCAGAACTTGAAAATTACTAACTTGAACATTTAGCCAAGGACATTTCCAAACTAAATGTGGAAAATGCAACCTGGCTTCTCCTTGCAGCTTAGAGCAAAATGTTAGAGAAAAGAGATAAGCTGATAACTGAATTGTTGGGCACAAAGAAAACAGAAACTGATTCCACAAATTCTAAGCCTCTAGAAATCAAGCCCCCAGACAATAGTGCCCCATTTGAAGAATTAACTAAACTTGGAACTTGTAAATCAGGATTGAATATGCAGCTATCCAGGAAAGAATTGTGGAAAGTTTTACAGTCTGATGGCTTGGTCCCCTGTTTCCTGCAAGTTAAACAAACAAGCTTTTTGAAAGAGCTGTATGAACAAAACCACTATCAACCTGGACTAAAAGGGATGTGGAGGGGAAAGATGAAAGGGAAAATGGCTTTAAAAGGAACACCATGGAAGATGAGGCCTGGAATTAAGACATCTCCTTGGGCTAAGAGAGGAAACCCACCCAAGTGTACAGAGAGGGTGAGTTTTCCCTGGCAGTTGAAGAGGGTGGATGTTCCAGCTACAGAGATAGTGGAGCACATTCCTCAAGGGTTGGGGAGAGTGAGGTTGACATACCATAGGTCTGAGAGGGGTGGGCTTCTCCACACAGATTGGGGAAAGCCAGGTCACCAACTCTGACAGGGTTGGGCCTGTACACCAGAGATTAGGGAGAATGTTACCTCCAACTCGCTGTACTAAGGAGGTTGAGACTAGTCAGCCAAAGGGATGTTAATGCAAATTACCAGAAATTGGTTGGCTTTTATACAGGGTATTTATTGGGGGTAGAAGCTCACAGTTACCAGGTCATAAAGCATAAGTTACTTCCCTCACCAAAGTCTGTTGCTATGTTTATAAAAGCCAATAGATTCCTGGTACTTTCTATCAGCACCCTTTGGCTGACTAATATACTTGCCCCTCTAATTGAGAACATAGCAGGACTCCCCAGGATGGAAGTTTAATATTGCCTTGTTTATTGTTTATGTCTCCACCCACTGAGATAACACACTATGACAAGATGAACACTTTCATATCCCATAGAAGCATGCCTCAAGTATGTCCTATCCTGAATATACACCACCCCTGACATCCTGTACCAGTAACCCTCCCCTGCCATATTTGCCAAAAGAACACTCCCACAATTGTAGTGTTAACCACAGACCTACAAATCCCCAGACTTCACATGTTCCTTCCTCCAGCCCTCCCCCCAGTTCCATGGGCAGTGGAATTCAACACCCCACCCTTCTCCACCTCACATTCCAGCACTGTCAAACCCAATCACATCACTGCACCACTATCACCCCCATCTACTGCTCAACCACCCCCTTCCACTTTATCATAGATTTTGCCCATATTGAAATATGTTCAAGTGGTTATAGGGCAGACCCACACAATAACTGAAAGATAATTGAATCACCATCCTGGGAGGTCCTGCTACATTCTTTAATAGAGCAGCAAGACTACCCTGAGTACATGGGCAGTACCTAGTGAAGGAGGACAGACCATTATGCCAGGCCCTTGATATTGATGGTTGTACTTCTGAACCTTGTTCTTGTGAAATTGAAGCTAAGCCTAGTATTGTATATCGCCTAAGACTTACCTCCGGAAAACCTCCTTGTTGCTCAGGTGTGGTCTCTCTCTAAGCCAAACTCAGCATGTAAACGCACTGCCTTCCCCCTTGCATGGGACATGACATGCAGGGATGTGCTTCCCTGGCACTGAGGAATTATTACCAAGTGCAACTAATGATACAGTTGGAGAAGGACCTTAACCAAAGGGGAGAAATAGTAAATAAAAATGAGTTTTTGTGGCTAGGAGATTTCAAAGCAAGTCGGGAAGTCATTCCAGAGATTATACTTATGCACATTTCAACAGGATCTCATTGATGGCCACAGTAAACAGTGCCTCAAATAGTGGGGCTCCTGAGTCTCTAGAGACATCTAAACACTGTAGGCAGGGCAGACAATCTCGGGAATTTGGCACACTGTCAGTGGGCCTTACTTTGAAATATATGCTCCCCAATGTAACAGAGTTAGACACATTTATAATTTCCCTACACATTTCTCTTCTGCCCCTTTTGTTTGAACCTATAATTAGCACTATACTTGTTAAATGTATGCACCAGAGACTTAAATCTTCAGTGTGTTCATAGGCCGGTTGAGCCCTGAATCTCAGCAATTGCAACACCTGCTCTGCAGTTCACTGGACTCACCCAGGACAATTAACAGAAGGATGATGATGGACAACACCCATCCCAAAAAACAGAGAGTATCTGCAGCTGCAAGCAGGAAAGTTCCATCCATCTACCCAATGGGATCTAAGCTCTCTCTTAATCAGGGACCTAGTGGGCATCACCATCCCAAAATCATCAAGTTTGTGGAGTAAAAAGACATAGGGAGGGAATGGAAATATGTACTAAAATAAACATTGTTATTCTAGCAATGGAAGAACTTGTATCATTGATGTGGAGGCAGTGGCCACCAGAGGTTCTGAAGGAAGGGATATGGAAGAATGGGTGTAACATGGGACATTTTGGGGGCATTGGAAATGTCCTGTATGGCATTGCAGTGATAGATACTGGCCATTGTACATTTTTTCAAAATCTATGGAATTGTGTGGTGCAGAGTGTGAGCTATGGTGTGGACTGTAGACCACGATTAGTGACAATGCTTCAATATGTGTTCACCAATTGTAACAAATATACCACATTAATTAAAGATGTTGTTAATGGGGGAAGGTGTAGGATGGGTGGGGGCAGGGGGTATATGGGAATTCCCATGTATTTATTTTCATTTTTTTAAGAGCTTTAGATTACATAAATGTTACATCAAAAATATAGGGGATTTACATATTTCCCACTCCCTGGGTGGATTCCCCTATATTTTTGATGTAACATTTATATAATCTAAAGCTTCTTTAAAAGTAAAATAAAATAAAATAGAGTGATTGGGCAGTCTTCCCAAAGGCATTCTCTGTCACCACATTTCCCATCAGCATTCCCTCTGTGACCATACAGACAGACTGGACTGAACCATACTGATAGGACTTGCTCTCTTCCATGTCCTCTGCCTGATGCCCACTTGTTTCTCATTCCAAAATTACAAACTATAGATTGGGCATTTTTTATGCTTGTGACAAAGAGTGGTATGACTGCTTTTGAACTTCGTAATTTTAGTCTATTGTGCTGAATATATCAATGAAGTAGCTGCAGTGAATTGGACATTATTTTCTTTTTATTTTTAAAGATTTTTTTATTTCTGACACACACACTCCTGTTGTTTTGCAATCGCTGTCTGCTCTCTCTGTGTTCTGTGACTGCCTGTCTTCTCTTTAAGCAGCACTGGGAAAGTTATTTTCAAAACACCAGTATTTTGATTCAAGAGGTATGTTCATTTCTATAGTATTTTCAGTTCCACTGCTCCTCAATGCCATAATCATTGTGATTATATGGGTATGTGTAGCAGTTTGGCGATTTGATATAGTTATGAATTACAAAAATAGATATTGGATTATGCTTGTAAACGGGTTTGTTCATCTGGGCATGATTAAGTTATGACTAGGACATTGACTGGACAATGTCAGTAGGGCATTGAGCCCTTGGTGGGTGGGGTCTCAAAGACAAAAAACACATGGCAAAGGACAGAGTTGGAGTAGTTTTTGATATTGGAGTCCTGATGCAGATTTTTAATGCTGGAGCCTGGGGAAGGAGAGAAGGTTTCAGTAAAAGAGACAAGCCATTCGCCTGACAGGTCACAGCTGGCCTTGTGGAGAGAGGAAAAGCCTAGAGAGTCTTATAGTCTACAGCTGACCTTGTCTAGGAAACAGAGCTGAGCCTGGAGAGAAATGCAGCCCTGGAAAAAGAGGAACCCAAGAAGCCTGAACTCTTCGCAGATGTCAGTAGCCATCTTGCTCCAACACATGGCAATAGACTTTCGTGAGGGAAGTAACTTATGCTTTATGGCCTGGTAACTGTAAGCTTCTACCCCAAATAAATACCCTTTATAATGACTAACAGATTTCTGGTATTTTGCATCAGCACCCCTTTGGCTGACTAATACAGTATGTAAGATTTTGAATGTAATGATTGACCTGAGGAATTTACAAGAGAAAAAAAAGAAGAGGAAAAGAAAAGAATATTATAACAATTACTTTAGATTTTTTATGTTAGTTTTTTTCCCTCCACCATTGTTTCCAGTGTTAAAGTACACATGTTTTAGGCATCTTTTTTAGCAAATGATTCATGGTTTGAAAAGGTGATAGATTCTTTTATTACAAAAGCCACACTGAAAGAACTCACAATAAAGTTGTTTTTTTAAAAAGTACTAATATCTACCAGGAGATTTGTTAAACATAGATCTATATTTAGAATGTTTGGAGTGTTTTTAAAGTATAAATATTCTCTAATCAGAGTCTTTCATATTTGCTGACTAATTCACATCATTTATGTAGTTAGTATTGGTTATAAAATATTAAATTGATATAGAAATGTTAAATGTAAATAATAAATATTTAATGATATTCTACTTGTGGGCACCATTACCTATTTATAAGTTTACAGCAGTAGTTCTCAACCAAGGGTGATTTTGTCCCCCAGGGAATATTTGGCAATGTCTGAAGACATATGTGATTGTCATGACTGGCCGGTGAAACTAACATCTAGTGGGCTGAGCCAAGGGATGCTACTGAACATAATTCAATGCACAGGAGAGTTCCCCACAACAAAGGATTATCTAACCAATCATGTCTACAGTGCCAAGGTTGAGAGACTCTGCACTACAAAAACCTTTTTAAAACGACTTCAAGCAAAGTCTTGAAAAAATTTATGTTACATTTCAGCTTAATGAACCAATTCTTATGAGGTTATCACAAAGTTTTGTGATGTAACATCTACAAAGGCTATGCCCTGTCAAAACAAAATAAAAGTTAGAAAACAGCAGGGAGGCAAGATGGCATCAGTTTAAGTGGGCACTCACCATCTCACTCACAAAAGACAGCTGATTGGGGACAAGATCCTGCCCAAGTGAGCTGTTCTGGGAACCCACAAAGTGGGAGCCTTTGGGACATCAATCTGGAGGGAGCTGGACAGGGAGACAGATTACTCTAGATAAAACCAGAACATAGAAAACAGCAAGGAAATAAAACAAGAAGAACAAAGTGACAAAGAGAAAGCTTAACACATGCACAAAACCAGCAGCTAAATAAAACTCTAGAGCAGAGAAAGAAGCTAATCAACTGAATATATACATCAAGATAAAAAAATGACCAGAGGGCAACAAAAAAGTAAAACCATACTAAGAAACAGGAAGACATGTACCAGTCCAATGAACAAACTAAAAACCAGGAAGAGATGCAGAATATCAAACAACTAATCAGAGCTGTCTGAACAAATATCATGAATTTAATGAAGTGAAGGAAGAGAGTAAGGATATTAAGAAGACACTGGGAGAACATACTGAAGAAATTGTAAACATATGCAAAAAGATAATAGATATGATGGTGATGAATGACACAATCCAAGAAATCAAAAAGACACTGGAATCACATAACAGCAGATTTGAATGGTCAGAAGAAAGAATTAGTGATGTGGAAGACAGTACATCTGAAATCAAACAGATGGTAGAACAGATAGATAAAAAGATAGGAAAAATCCAGAGGGGACTTGGGGATTTAACCTACAACAAAAAACACACAAACATATGCATTATAGGCATCCCAGAGGGAGAAGAGAAGGGAAAGGGGACAGAAGGTGTGTTGAAGGAAATAACGGCTGAAAACTTCCCAACCTTATTGAGGGAGGTGGATGTACATGTCCAGGAAGCACAGTGTACCCCAAACAGTATAAATCCCAACAGGACTACTCCAATACATATACTCTTCAAACTGTCCAATGCTCAAGACAAAGAGAAAATACTCAAGGCAGCAAGAGAAAAGAGAACCATCACATACAAGGGAAGCTCAATAAGATTAAGTGCTGATTTCTCAGCTGAAACCATGGAGGCAAGAAGGCAGTGGTATGACATAGTTTAGTAGCTAAAAGAAAAACTTACAGCCAAGAGTCTCTATCCAACAAAGCTGGCATTCAAAAATGAAAGAGAGTTCAAAATATTAAAAGATAAACAGAAATTAAGAGAGTGTGTCAATAAGTCGCCTGCTCTTCAAGAAATACTAAAGGGAATTCTGCAAGTTAAAAGGAAAAAACTGGAGAGAGAAAGTTGGAGGACAGTGTAAGAATAACTTAAAATAAAAACAACATATGGCATACATGAACCTAAAGAAAATATGGCTAATGTAAGTAATTCCTTGGCAGTAATAACATTGAATGTTAAAGGATTAAACCCTCCGGTCAAGAGACACAGATTGGCAGAATGGATAAGGAAATATGACCTATCTATATGTTTTCTACAAGAAACCCACCTTAGACCCAGGGATTCAAGAGGCTGAAATTGAATAGCTGGAAAACAATTTTACAAGAAAACAATAACCAAAAAAGGGTGGGAGTAACTATACTAATATCAGACAAAATAGAATTTAAATGCAAATCTATTGCGACAGGCAAAGATGGACACTATATATTAGTAAAAGGGGCAATCTTTCAAGAAGAAAGAACAATCATAAACATTTATGCACCTAATCAGGGCGCCTCAGAATACATGAGGCAAACACTGGAAAGACTAAGTGGAGACATAGATGCCTCTACAATTATAGTGGGGGACTTTAATACACCATTATCACCATTAGACAGAACATCTCGACAGAGAATCAATAAAGAAACAAAGACCCAGAATAACACATTAGAGGATCTGGACCTAATAGATATATACAGGACACTACACCCCAATACAATGGGATATACATTTTCTTGAGTGATCATGGATCATACTCCAAGATAGACCACATGATAGGCCACAGAACAACTCTCAATGAATTTAGAAAGATTGAGACTATACAAAGTAATTTCTTTGACCACAATGGAATGAAATTGGAAATCACTGAGGGCCATAGAACCAGATTAAGCACAAAGATATGGAAGGTAAACAACACACTCTTAGAAAAACAGTGGGACAAGGAGGAAGTCTCAAAGGAAATAAGTAACTACCTTGAAATGAATGAAAATTACAACAAAACATATCAAAACCTATGGGATGCAGCCAAAGCTGTACTGAGAGGGAAATTCATAGCCATAAATGCTCATGACAAAAAAGAAGAAAGAGCTAAAATTGAAGATGTAACTGCACACCTGGAGGAATTGGAAAAACAACAACAAACTAACCCAAAAAAGTAGAAAGAAGGAAATAACAAAGATTATAGCAGAACTAAACAAAATAGAAAACAAGAAAGCACTAGAAAAAATAAACAAAACCAAAAGCTGTTTCTTTGAGATCAATAAAATTGACAAACCCTGAGCTGGACTAAAAAAAAAGAGAGAGCAGATACAAATACATAAAATAAGAAATCAGGAAGGGGATGTCACCATTGACCCCATAGAAATAAAGAGTATCATAAGAGGATACTTTGAAAAATTATATGCCAACAAGAATGATAATTTAGAGGAAATGGACAAATTCCTAGAAACTCAGAAGCAGCCTACATTGATGAAAGAAAAAAATTGATGAACTCAACAGTTCAATTACAAGTAAAGAGATAGATTCAGTCATCAAAAACCTCCAAACTAAAAGCCCAGGACCAGATGGCTTCACAGGTGAGTCCAACAAAACATTCGGGAAAGAGCTAACACCAATCCTGATTAAGCAATTCCAAAAAATAGAAGTATAGGGAACATTGCCTAACTCATTCTATGATGCCAACATTCCCCTGATACCAAAGCCAAACAAAGATGCCACAAGAAAGGAAAATTACAGACCAATCTTTCTAATGAACTTAGATGCTAAAATCCTGAACAAAATACTTGCTAATCTCATTCAACAGCATATCAAATGAATTATACACAGTGACCAAGTGGGTTTCATCCTGTGTGGGTATGCAAGGATGGTTCAACATAAGAAAATCAATCAATGTAATACACCACATAATAAGATTGAAAGAAAAAAAATCACATGATCATCTCTATAGATGCAGAAAAACCATTCAACAAAATACAGCACTCTTTCCTGATAAAAAATACTGCAAAAGATAGGAATAGAAGGAAACTTTTTGAACATAATAAAGGTTATATATGAAAAACCCACAGCTAACATCATCTTCAATGGTGAAATCCTAATAGCTTTCCCTCTAAGATTGGGAACAAGACAAGGATGCCCACTATCACCACTCCTATTTAGCATTGTCTTAGAAGTACTTGCTCAAGCACTGATGCAAGAAAAAGATATAAAAGGCATCCAAATTGGAAAGGAAGAAGTAAAAATTTCCCTATTTGCAGATGACATGATCCTGTACATAGAGAAATCTGCAACAAAGCTTCTAAAACTTATAAAGGAGTTAAGTAAAGTCGTAGGCTATAAAATCAAATAGCATTTCTGTACACCAGTAACAAGCAATCTGAGAAGGAAATCAAGAAAAAAATATACCACTTACAATAGTAACTAAAAGAATCAAATACCTAGGAATAAATCTAACTAAAGATGTAAAGGACTTATATACAGAAAACTAACCAAACTGTTAAAGGAAATCAAAGAAGACTTAAATAAATGAAAGAATATTCCCTGTTCATGAATAGGAAGACTAAACATCATCAAGATGTCTATCCTACCCAAACTAATCTACACATTTAATGCAATCCCAATAAAAATCAACACCGTATTTTTTTTAATGAATTGGAAAAACTAACTACAAAATTTGTTTGGAAGGGTAAGAGGCCCTGAGTCTCCAAGGACATATTGAAAAATAAAAATCAAATTGTAGGTATCACACTACCTGACTTTAAAACATACTACAAAGCTACAGTGGTCAAAATTGCATGGTATTGGCACAAGGATAGACATATTGACAAATGGAACCGAATTGAGAGTTCTGATATAGATCCTTGCATATACAGTCATCAGATATTTGACAAGGCCACCAAGCCCACTCAGTTGGGAGAGAATGGCCTCTTCAACAAATGTCACTTGGAGAACTGGATAACCATATCCAAACGAATGAGAGAGGAACACCATTTCACACCTTATACAATTTCAACTCAAGATGGATCAAAGGTCTAAATATTAAGAGCCAAGACCATAAAGACCTTGGAAAATAATGTAGGGAAGCATCTACAGGACCTTGTAATAGGAAAGGGTTTCATGGACTTCACACCCAAAACACGAGCAGCAAGAGAAAAAATGGATAAATAGGACTTCCTCAAAATTAAAAACTTTTGCACCTCAAAGGACATTATCAAGAAAGCAAAAAGGCAGCCTACCCAATGGGAGAAAATATTTGGTAACCATATATCTGATAGGAGCCTAATATCCTGCATATATAAAGAAATCCTACACCTCAAAAATAAAAAGACAAACAACCCATTTTAAAAAATGGGCAAGTGACCTGAAAAAACACTTCTCCAAGGAAGAAATACAAATGGCTAAAAAGCACATGAAAAGATGCTCTACATCACTGGCTATTAGGGAAATGAAAATCAAAACTACAATGAGATACCATCTTACACCCATTAGAATGGCAGCCATTAAAAAAAAAAAAAACAGCAGACTATAAGTGTTGGAGAGGATGTGGAGGAATGGGAACCCTCATCCACTGCTGGTGGAAATGTAGAATGTTCCAGCCACTGTGGAGGACAGTTTGGTGGTTCCTCAAAAAACTAACTATAGAACTTCCATATGATCCAGTGATTCCACTTTTGGATATATATCCAAAATAATTGAAAGCAAAGACATGAACAGATATATGCACACCAATGTTCACAGTGGCATTGTCCACTATTGCCAAAGTTGGAATCAACCCAGGTGTCCATCAACAGATGAATGGATAAACAAAATGTGGTACATATATACAATGGAATATTTCTCAGCTGTAAGAAGGAATACAGTGCTAACACATGGAATAACATGGATGAATCTTGAAGATCTTATGTTGAGTGAGGCAAACCAGACATTGAAGGATGAACAGTACATGACCTCGCTGATATGAATTAAGGAAATTGAGCAGTGTCAGAGAGCTATTGTCTGGAATATAGGTTTACAAGAAATAGAAAGAGGAAGAGAAGGTTGTGAGCCATGACCCATATGGACATAATCTATATGGTAAGGTGTTAGCATGTAGTTGCATATTGAATGGATAGGGCAGGAGGTAGTGATATTATTGGGTTGGGTGGTGCAAGGTTGACAGGTGGGTAGATTGGGAAGGGTGGGCTAGAAGGTCCAGGATACTGGGGGGTGGGTTGTGAGTGGGACCAGGTGAACACTGGGGATTTGTGGGTATGAGGTTGAAAGTACAGAGTTGGGAATGCTCTTATGGCAAAATGACAAGGACAGGTTACTGGTTTAGGGTGTTGGTTGGTGGGGCATTTGGGACAGGGTGCACCTGAAGCAGGCTTCTAGGGAGTGTGTGAGTGTTCATTCTGTCATAATGTGTTGTATCAGTGGATGGAGACCCACATAATGAGTGGGAAGGAGTTGTACTCCCATCCTTGGGAGAACTGATTTGTTCAGAAATAGACAGGCGGGAGGCTCTCGAGAACAAGGGTGGTTCCTAACAGGAGAGGACAAACCATTGTGTCAAGACTTCACTCTTGTTGCATGTAGCTATGAATCTTGTCATCCAACGAGTCAAGCCAGGGGGTCGCTGTGGGCCCTGGGGGGATGGGGAGGTAGGAATAGAATAGATCAAACAGGGGGTATTTAGTGGTCAGTAGAAATGTTCTGCATTACCTTACAGTGATGGACACAGGATATGGAAAATATCATCAAAATTTTAGAAAGTGTATGGTCTAAAATGTAAACCATATTTTAAACCATTAACAATGTTTAATAGCTATCTTTCACTATTTGTATATCAGTTATAACAAAGCTACCATCCACAATAAAAAGGTATTAATATGGGGGAAGGAAAAGGGGAGGATGTTAGGTATATGTGAGTCTTCTGTATTCTGTGTGTGACTTTGCTGTGACCTAAAACTTCTTTGAAAACAAAATGAAAAATAATGAGAAACTGGGGAATGAAAGGGGGAAGGTGCCACGGTACAGACTAGACACCAGATATGGCAGTGATGAAAGGCAAAATATCAAAAAAACATTTTTTTTCATTTTTTAAAAATCCCAATCTTTTAATTTTATTTTGTTTTTAGTTTTTTAAATCTTTATGTATTTTATCTCTTACATTTAAACTTATCATTATCATTTCATTTTCCTATTAATTGTATTTCACTATTGTAATGGCTTCATCTTTGAAGAAGCTTTGGATCACAGAAGGGTTACACCTGGGACAGGGGAGGATATAGTTAGTGTGGGGTGTCAGTGATGGGGAATGCGTGGGAGGAAGTTCACCTGAGCATACATATAAGGTATATAAAAATGTTCAAATGGTCACAGGGCATTGTCACAGTGGGTGCAGAATCACTCAATAAATGAGAGAATACTGAATTCCCAGCCTGGAGAGCTCTGCCACATTTTCTAAGGGAGCAGCAGCAGTCCCCCAAGTGCAGGGGCAGTGACTGATGAAGGAGGATGATCCTCTGATGGGCCCTTGATATTGATGACTAGGCTTATGAGTCTTTGCTCTTAAAAATTGAATCTTAGCCTATTGCTATGGGGTGCCTAAGAGTTGCCTCCTGAGAGCTTCCTCGTTGTGGTAGGTGTGGGAGGTGGAGCATATGTGAATCCCTATATTTTTTGTGTAACATTTATATAATCTAAATATCTGTTAAAAAATTAAAATATTTTTGAGAAAAATAAATAAAAGTTAGAGCCTACTTCACTTTTCACTATAGCTAAATTGTTAAGATATAACAGAAGCCAATTTAGTCAAGATTCCATGGAAAAGAATATGTTGAATGAGTCCTTTGTTTTTATTTTTCAGGTTGCAAAATTAGAAATACAGAAATATTTAATGAATATTTTAGCCCTTTCAACAAGTAGAATGTTATGAGAAATAGAAAAGATTCATTATAATCCTTCCTAAGTTTCACATTTTGTTTTCCTACACTTTGGATGCTCAAGAATACAATGTTATCAATTTTATTAGAACAGGTATAAATATGACTGTAATATTTACTTTATCAAATAGTTCATATACAGTAAGTTCCTGGTTCCTTTCAAATCTAGAACCATAACTAGAGAATGACAGGATTTGAATAGAGATCCAAAAATTTTTAAATATAGTGTTCAATAAAGGGAATAGTATTGGTTCTTGATTTTGGTTTTAAAAAATGGTTTGGAAATGTTTGTTCAAATTTTAACAGGATTTCCCCCTCAAAGTGAAACATATGCAGATTTCAAAAAAAAAAAAAAAAAAAAAAAAAAAAGAGTCTAAATGAAAGAATTTATATTTAGCAGTTTAAAAGTTGGCATTTCCTTAGATTATAAACTTAAATTTCAAAATTCAGATAAATAGCATTTTATAAGAAATTTAAGTGTTCTCAGCAGAGAAACTATTTCCTGAATTTTTATTTTAATTTTAGAAGTGAGTTGATAGAATTTTCTTGAAAAGTCCACTGGAAATTCTAGCCTTAAATTTTTACCAGTCATTCTTGACTTGTTCCACTTTTGTACTGAACATAATAAAGTAACTTAAAAAATAGCATTCCGGTGTTAAGTCAAATTTTAAACATAAAATTACTCTTTTTATCAAGTATTGCTTACCTAGTATCCTGACAACATGCCTAATTTATCATTTCTGAAGATTACCAATTCAGGATGTTTAATGGTATGGGTTCAGAAGAGTTCACTGTTTCACAAGTTGATTTCACAGAATGTTAAATCAACTTGGACCAGTTATATTAAAATTATAATATGAATATACAAAAGTAATAGAATCCTGTGTTAATGTGGAGCTCTGTAGATTTATTCCAAACCTCTCAGGCCTTTGTGACAGAGGCTGATAAAACCTGAAATAAGAAATTGTTTAACATAATGGATTCTAGTCTTGGTATTGTTAAAGACAGCTATGATATAGTTGATTTAGCTAATATAAGAGAAACTTGTAGATATTGTAAATTTTGATTAACATTTTCACTATCCATAAATTATTTTGAATGTCTAAATATGGGACCATCCGACTAAATCTGTTTTATTCTGAAAAATAGTGTAACAGTATTGTTAACTTTGTCTTAACTTTGTTTTTGATGTTAATATCTTTTATCAATGTATAAACATGGCATAAGATCTTTTTGTTTTGTTTCCTTTTTATATTTTGGACCAAGGGAATGCAGGGCACTTATATTGTCAGATCTGTCTCACAAAAACAAACCACACATTTTTAATTTTAAAAAATTCATATTCAGTGGCTTTTAAAATAAAATAAAACATTTTTTTACAAAAAGAAAGTGAGTACAATAGTGTTAGGGTAAGATTTGGATTCACTCATATTTCAATGTCTTCATTGCTCTAAACTTTATTTAGTAAAAATGTTGTAAAGTATTTACAAGTATAAAGCTGTGAAAGTGCTATGTTGTTTTGTTTTACAAACTGTGTAAAATACGTTTCATTCCCTTCTATGCACCTATCTTGACTTTATTACAATGTTAAAACTCTAGTTCCATCTAGAGAGCTTAGAATCTGATATGTTGTTTATTTTCCCAAACTGAGTAAAATAACATGTTTCATTCCCCCTTATGCACTTATCTTGACTTACTAACAATGTAAAATCACACATTTCACCTAGAAAGCTGTGAATCTGATATCTTGCTTAGGTTTTCAAACTGGGTAAAATGCATACTTCATTCACTTCTATGTACTTATACAGACATACTAAAATATTTAAAACATTAGTTTCATGTGGAATGCTTTGATTCTGTAGGATGATTACTGAGAAGGATTGTTTTAGGATTAGGGTTAGATTAGGATTAGGTTTGGATTCACTCATGTTTGACAGTCTTTCCTGCTCTAAAATTAACTTATTAAGAATGATGAAAAGAGGTTTCAAGTAGAAAACTGAAAAAGTGTTATGTTGATTACTTTCACAAATGAAGTTAAATACATTCATCATTCACTTCTGGGCATTTTTCATGATTTATTAACCATCTTAAAACACAAGTTTCATCTAGAGGTCTATGAATCAGTTATGTTGCTTAGTTTCATAAATTAAGTAAAATACATGTTTCAATCCCTTCAACAGTAGTTTGATTTAGAGAGCTGTGAAACTGATATGTGCTTACTTTTGCAAACTGCAAAATACTAGTTTCATTTATTCTAGACATTTAGCTTGATTTACTAATAATGTTACAACACTAGTTTAATCTAGACAGCTGTGTTTCTGGTATGTTGTTTGGTTTCACAAACTGAGTAAGATACGTTTTCCAATCAATTCTATTCACTTATCTTAAGTTAATAACAACTTTAAAACTCTAGTTTAATCTAGACAGCTATAAAACTGATATGTTTCTTATTTTTGCACATTAATATACATATTTCAATCACTTCTATTCACTCAGTTTTGCATGCTAATATGTATATTAGCTATCTAATGAAACTAGTCACCCTAGTTTCATTTAGATAGCTATGAATATTATATGTGTTTAGTTTCAGAAACTGAATAAAATCCATTTCACTTCCTTCTATGCCCTTAACTTGAATTACTAACAATGTTAAAACATTAGTGTCACCTGGTATGCTTTGAAAATGCTAGAATAATTACTTTCAAAAGCTAAGTAGGAGGGTGTATTAGTCATGGTTGTCTAGGGAAACAGAACCAACAGGAGATATCTGTAAATAGGATGAGATTTTTATAAATTGTCTCAAGCAACTGTGGGGATGCCAAGTCTAAATTCCATAAGACAGGCTGAAAACCAGTGGCTCTTATGGAGGTCCTTGATGAGTTCCCCAGGAGATGCTGGCAGAGATGGGAATTCTCTCTCTGAATGCTGAAATAACTTCCCCTTTTAAGGCATTCAACTGATTGGATGAGACATCACTCCTCAGTTGTTGTAGATGTAACCAGCCATCTATGCAATCAACTCATTTATGATTAAAGACCATGAAATACCCTTATATTACAGTTATCCCAGTGCTTGATTGACCAAACAACTGGGCACCATCACCTGGCCAAGCTGACATTGTTACCTTAACCATCACATTCTACCCATTGTCAACTTGGCAGCCATACACATCAGATTAAACTATACTTAGTCTCTAAATAAAAATAATGACATGTATATTTCCTCCTAACAATATTCAACTGTTTCATGTACAACTGGAAATGCTCTAAATCCCTCCAGAATAGGGTGCAAGTCCTTGGGCAAAATTCACTCATAAATTTTTTATCCTAAATACTATGACATGGAACTAATACTAATTATGTCATATGATAAGGGGAAAGGTTAAGGAAGAAAACAAAGATATTCCTTTTATGTACATATACAAACATACTCATAACAAAACAAGGAAGAAACATCCATGACCATTTCTGTCCTCATTTTTGTAACTGGTCACATGTTTGAAGTTCATATTTATCACTACTTTCTTCCACTACCCATTCCATGTTCCCTTTATGGTCAGCAAGCACCTCAGTGGACCATGCTTATTTGCCTGGTAGGCTGGCCCAAACTTTTACTCCTGAAGATTCTGGGCCATTGTTAGTCCTGTCTGGGTTGG
Organism: Tolypeutes matacus; assembly: GCA_026826555.1. NCBI lineage: Eukaryota > Metazoa > Chordata > Mammalia > Cingulata > Chlamyphoridae > Tolypeutes > Tolypeutes matacus. The sequence goes on along the minus strand of JAKSZT010053769.1, from coordinate 31,678,724 downwards.
GTTGTTGCAATTTTCCACTAACTGTAATCACAAGGCATAGTAGTACTAAGAGACGCCCTAAGGGATCTCCTGTATTCCAGGAAAACTCTTTTCCTCCATTGTATAGGTGCAGTCCTATTTCCCCTTGATAGAATCAATCACCCAAGCCATTACAATATAGTAATTTCCTTCTTTGCCTGTTGACTTCAGAGACATGAGGAGGCCAAAGTAGCCAGGTGACAGTCTTTACTTCCAAGTCAACAGAGTTATTGCTGTATTCCCTAGTGGAAGCACTCCGCCTTTTGAAACTAAGACCTATAGAGCAGCAGAGCTTAAGATTGCAGGAACAGTAGGCAAAAATTTTCCTAGTAGATCACTGGGGGTAATAGTGAGTGGAGCCATTTCCATTTCCACTTGATTCCTGGACCTGTGAATCCTGACTATGGGAGAAACAGCACCATAGAGTAGATGTTGATTTAAAGCATATACAGCCTCCTGGAGAACATTGCCCTGGCCCTGCAAGGTATTGCCACCTAGTTGGTGCTGTAATTGAGTCTTTAAAAGACCATTCCAATGTTCTATCAATCCCGTTGCTTCAGGATGATTGGGGAACATGGTAAGACCAGTGAATTCCATGAGCATGTGCCCATTCCCACACATCATTTGCTGTGAAGTGGGTTCCTTGATCAGAAGCAATGATGTGAGGAATACATTGATGTTGAATAAGACATTCAGGAAGTCCATGGATGGTAGTTTTGAAAGAAGCATTGCATGCAAGGAAAGCAAACCCATCTCTAAAGTATGTGTTTATTCCAATTAGAACAAATTTCTGCTCCTTCCATTATGGAAATGGTCCAATGTAATCAACATGCCACCAGATAGCAGGCTGATCACCTTGGGGAATGGTGCCATATCAGAGACTGAGCGTGGGTCTCTGCTGCTGGTAGATTGGGCACTCGGCAGTGGCTGTAGTCAAGTCAGTTTTGGTAAGGGGAAGTGGATGTTGCTGGTCCATGCAAAACTTCCATTCCTACCACCGTGGCCACTCTGTTCATGAGCCCATTGTGCAATAGCAGGAGTGGCTGGAGAAAGAGGCTGAGTAGAGAGGGTCATCTTATCCACCTGATTATTAAAATCTTTCTCTGCTGAAGTCACTCTCTGGTGATCATTCAGGTGGGACACAAATATTTTCATGTTTTTTGCCCACTCAGTTCTATCCACATACCTCTTCCCCAGACCTCTTCTTTGTCACCAATTTTCCAATCATGTTCCTTCCAAGTCCCAGACCATCCCCCCACACCGTGGGTAACAGCCAATGAATCAGTGTAAAAATGCACTTCTGGCCATTTCTCCTTCCAAGTAAAATGTACAACCAAGTGTACTGCTAGAAGTTTTGCCCACTGGGAGGATTTCCCCTCACCACTGTCATTCAGAGACATTCCAGAAAAGAGCTACAGTGTTCAGCTGTCCACTTTTGGGTGGTACCTGCATATTGTTCAGAACCATCTGTAAACCAGGCCCAAGTTTTCTCTTCCTCAGTCAACTGATTGTAAGGAACTGAAGAGGCCATAGCTGTGGGCTGGGAAAGAGAAGGTAAAGTAGCAGGAGTGGTGACCATAGGCATTTGGGCCACATCTTCAAGTAACTTACTTGTGCCTTCAGGACCTGCCCTATCTTGTATATACCACTTCCATTTTATGATGGAGTGCTGCTGTGCATGCCTAACTTTATGATTTGGTGAGTCAGACAACAGCCAGCTCATGATAGGCAACTCAGGTCTCATGGTAACTTGGTGACCCATGGTTAAGCATTCAGTCTCACTAAGGCCCAGTAGCAGGCCAAAAGCTTTTTCTCAAAAGAAAAGTAGTTATCTGCAGAGGAATGGCAGGGCTTTGCTCCAAAATCCTAAGGGTCTGCATTGTGGTTCTCCCTTAGGGCCCACCGAAGTTTCCAGATGGCATCTCTATTTGGCATTGACACTTCCAACACCATTGGATCTGCTGGAACATATGGTCCAAGTGGCAGTACAGCTTGACAGCAGCCTGGACCTGTTGCAGAGCCTCCTCTTATTTGGTTAACTACTCAAAACTAGCAGCTTTTCTGGTCACTTGGTAAATGGGCCAGAGTAGCACACCCAAATGAGGAATTTGTTGTCTCCAAAATCCAAATAGACCAACTAAGCATCGTGCCTTTTTTTGGGTCATAGGAGGGGCCAGATGCAATGGCTTATCTTTCACTTTAGAAAGGATATCTCAACATGCCTCCACACCACTGGACACCTAGAAATTTCACCAAGGTGGAATGTCCCTGTATTTTTGTTGGATTTATCTCCCAGCTTCTTTCATGCAAATGCCTTAACAATAAGTCTAGAGTAATTGCTACTTCTTGCTTACTAGGCCAAATCAGCATATCATCAATATAATGGACCAGTGTGATGTCTTGTGGAAGGGAGAGATGATCAAAGTCCCTGCAGACAATATTATGACATAGGGCTGGAGAGCTGAAATACCCCTGAGGCAGGACAGTGAGGCATATTTCTGGCCTTGCCAGCAGAACTCAAACTGTTTCTGGTGGTCCTTACTAATGGAAATTGAGAAAAAAGCATTTGCCAGATCAATAGTTGCATAGCAGGCACTAGGGGATGTGTTGATTTGCTTAAGCAATTATATGACATCTGGCAGCAGCTGCAGTTGGAATCAACATCTGATTAAGTTTATGATAATCTACTGTCATCCTCCAAAATCCATCTATTTTCTGCACAGGCCAAATAGGAGAGTTGATGGGAGATGTGGTGGGAATCACCACCCCTGCATCCTTCAAATCCTTGATGGTGGCACTGATCTCTGGAATCCCTCCAGGAATCTGGTATTGCTTTTGATTTACTATTTTGTGAGGTTAGGGTAGTTCTAGTGGCTTCCACTTGGCCTTTCTTACCATAAGAGCTCCACAAGTCAGTGTTGCAGTGTGGGGATTCTGCCAGTTACTGGGTATGTCTATTCTAATTATGTATACTGGAACTGGGGGAATAACCACAGAATGGGTCCAAGGACCACTGTACCCACTGTAAGATGGACCAGAGCTAAAACTCTTATCAATCAACTGACCCCCATAAGCCTCTACTCTGACTGGTGGACCACTATGTTTTGGGTCTCCAGGAATTAATGTCACTTCTGAGCCAGTGCCTAATAATCTTTCAAATGTCTGGTCATTTCCTTATCCCCAATGAATGGCTACCCTGGTAAAAGGCCATAGATCTCTTTAAGGAAGGCTGGGAGGAAGATTAACAGTATAAATTTTTGGCAGTGTAACAGAATCCTTCCCCAAGGGGACCTGGCCTTCCCTTCATTCAAGGGTCTCTGGGTCTGGAAACTGTCTCAAGGCTGGGAATTGATTAAGGGTCCATGACTCTCTGTTTCTGTAATTCAAGTTAGGGTTTTGTTCACTTGACCTAGAACTCTTCTGCTAATACAGATAAAGTAGGAATTTAGTAGACTGACCATCTATTTTACTTCTAGGTAGTACCCCATGATCTATTAGCCAACACCATATGTCTATGCAGCACAAACTCTTCTGATTGCTGCTTTGAGTCTGCCTTTCATTGTGGTAGCCACACTTACCTTGTCTTTGATGACTAAGTGCTGCTACTTGGCTTCTGCCGGCCCAGGATCTGATCATCCCCATAGTGTTTAAGGATTCTAGTTCTGTGACAGCAGTTCCCACTGTAATATCTGACCTACAGAGAAGAGCAACCACAGAGCTCTTCAGGGAAGATGGATTTAGCCTCACAAATTTATTCCTCACAGTCCTGGTAAAATGTGTGTCCTCTGGACATTCCTGGGGTGGGTGGGCAGGTATTAAATGATGAATCCATTCTAGCAGTCCAGTCTCTCTATGCCTTTGGATCACCTCATCTACAATATACCAGGGTAAATTGGGCATCTCAACCTCAGACATTTTAGGCCATCTTTTATTCCATGTTTCAGCCAGCCACCCAAATAAACAGAGCCTTTTCTAACCTCTTGAGCAACAACATTGAATCAAGAATCTCTACTTAGTGGGCCCATATCAATAAATTCAGATTGATCCAACTTTATATTCCTTCCACCATTATCCCATACCCTTAATATCCATTATCACACAGATTCTTCTGATTTCTGTCTATATAAATTGGAAAACTCATGCAGTTCTTTTAGAGTATAGCATACTTCTTCATGGGTCACACTCTGTACTTCACCTTTGGGAGCTTGTGATTTTAGTGCAGTTATAGGTCTGGAAGAGAAGAGGAATGCTGGGGTTGGGTAAGGAGAAGAATTAGAAGTGTCTTGCAACCCAATTACCTCAGGGCATTTTCTTGCAGTTTCATCTGATGAGACAGGATTAATCTCTTCAGTTAGGGGTTGGATGGCAGGCAGACTTCTCAGGGGAGGGTGGAGATTGGGTGATGGTTTCTTCAGGGCAGAGAAGAGATTGGGACTCCTTACGGGCAGGCTAGAGTGCAGGCTTGAGGTTGTGTCGTGCCCTCCTCAGGGCAGGGAGGAGTTCAGGAATCCTTGGGGCAGGTTGGAGATTGGGCAGTGCAGGCTTGAGGTGGAATGGACCCTCTCAGGGCAAGAAGGAGGTCTGGACTCCTTGGGCCCGGCTGGAGGTTGGATGATGCAAGCTTGGCATTGGGTGGTCTCCTCAGGGCAGACCATTACAGATTTACCTGGCAAAGTCTCAGCAGAATTTTATGGTTTTAATACCTCCATCTATATCACCATCAACCTGTATATCTCCATCCCAATCCTCAGGGTCCTACTCCTTTCCAGTCAATTCCCTCACTTTAACAGAAGACACCCTACAAGGTTGAAATTTTAGTTTCCATTATAACTCTGCTACTCATACAATGAGACTCTGAGTCCGGTTTTCAGAGATCTCAAGTCTGCAGCTGCATGAAACAAGATTTTCCTTCAGAACACACATAAAAGCTTTCACATCATTCATGTAGCAGCTAATTTACAAATTTGAACACTTCAGCTCATCTCCCCCTTTTTTGGTAACTGTATCCAGCATATTTAGGAACAGCCAGCCAACTTCATTGTAACTTTCAACTCCACAAAACTCTGTTAAGGTGTTAAAAACACTCTCACACAGATCCTGGCCTATTATAAGCATGGAAGTCTTTGTATCCAATTGTGATATTTTGCATATCTCTATTGCTAACTCATGCCATGGACTGTGAGTGCTCTCTTGATTATTGGAAACAGTCATTAGTGCCCTTAAATCTAATCAGGATAGAGGGCCAATTGCAAAAATCCAAGAACCAATTCAGAAATCCCATTTTTAAAGTGGGATTTCTGTTTCTCAAGAACAAGCCCTGGTATCAAGCTTTATTAGTCAGGATTCTCTAGGGAAACAGAACAGACAGGAGATATCTGTAAATAGTTTGAGATTTTACACAATTGTCTCACATGACCATGGGGATACACAAGTCCAAATTCTGTAGGGCAGGCTACAAACCAAGGATTCCAATGAAGGTTCTTGATGAGTTCCCCAGGAGACACTGGCTATCCAAAATAGAGATGGAAATCTCTCTCTGAATGCTGAAATTACTTCCCCTTTTAAGGCCCTCTCCTGATTGGATGAGATGTCACTCCTTGCTGACAGCAATCTCCTCAGTTGATTGTAGATATAACCAGACATCTATGCAATCAACTCATTGCTGATTAAAGCCCATGAAATGCCCTTGTATTACAGTTATCCCATTGGCCCCATTACCTAGCCAGGTTGATGTATTAGCCTAACCATCACAGATGGCTTTAGGTTAGTGGTAGGGTTATAGTTAAGGTAAGGGTTAGAGTTAGGAATTTGATTGAATCATGTTATACTTTGCTCTAATCTTTAGTAAGAATGGTGAATAATGAAGTGTCATATATAGAATAGTAACATTGCTATGATGTTTAGTTTCTCACAAACTGAGTAAAATACATGTTTCATTCATTTCTATGTACTTTTATGGACTTACTATCAATGTTAAAACACAAGTTTCATCTAGAGACATGTGAATCTGATATGTTGCATAGTTTTGCACCCTGAGTAAAACATGTTTCAATCTCTTCTGTTCACTTATCTCAACTTCCTAACAATGTCAAAGCAATAGTTTCATATAGAGGTCTGTAAATCTGATATATGCTTAGTGTTGCAAACTGCATAAACTATGTGTTTCATTAATTCTATGCTCTTAGCTTGACTTACTAACAATGTTAAAACACAAGATTCATTTAAGTAACTATGAAGCTGGTATGTTGTGTATTTCACAAACTGTATAATATACATGGTTCATTTACTTCTATGTTCTTATCTTGACAGATTAACAATGTTAAAATACTAGTTTCATCTAGAGAATTGATATTCTGATATGTTTAGTTTCTCAAATTGAGTAAAAAAAACATGTTTCTTTCACTTAGAAGCACTTATCTTGCTTATTAACAAGGTTCAAGCACAAGTTTCATCTTTAATGCTTTGACTCTACTAGAATGATTATTTTCAGAAACTCAATAGGATAGTGTTAGTGTTAGGGTTAGGGTTCTATTAGGATTTCGATTCACTTTTGTCTTACTCTTCCAGCTCTAACCTTGAGTTACTAAGAACATTGAAAAGAAAGTTTCATGTATAAAGCTGCATCAGTGCTCTGTTGTTTAGTTTCACAAATTGATCAAAATACATTTTTCATTCCCCCTTATGCACTTATCCTGATTTATAACAATGTAAAAAAAAACACAAGTTACATCTAAAGACCTGTGAATCTAATATGTTACTGGGGTTTGCAAACTGAGTAAAATACATGTTTCATTCACTCCCCTGCACTTAGCTTTACTAACAATGTTAAAACACATTTCACCTTGAATGTTTTGTATATGCTAGGATGATTATTTTCAGAAACTACTAGGATAGTGTCAGGGTTAGTTTTAGGGTTACAGGTAGGGCTGGATTAGGATTAGTAATTGGATTCAGTCACGTTTTATGTGTTCACTACTCATAACTCGAGTTAGCAAGAATGTTGAAAAAGAAGTTTCATGTAGAAAGCTGGGGATGTGCTAACATTTTTAGTTTAACAAACTGAGTAAACTACATGTTTCATTCACATCTATGCCCACATATTGATTTACTATCAGTGTTAAAACACTGAATTCATAGAGAGCTGTGAATCTAATATGTTTGCTTATTTTCACAAACTGAGTAAAATACAGGTTTGATTCACTTCTATTCACTTATCTCGAATACTAACAATGTTAAAACATTACTTTCATCTAGAAAGCATGAATAGGATATGTTGCTTAGATTTGCAAACTGTATAAAATACATGTTACATTCATTTTATGCACTTGGATTGACTTACTAACAATGTTAAAACACTAGTTTCCTCTAGAGAGCTGTGAATCCAGTATGTTGCTTAGTTTCACAAACTAAGTAAAATATTTGCTTCATTTACTTTTATGCAGTTACTTGGTTTACTAACAATTTAAAAACACTTATTTCATCTAGAGATCTGTGTATCTGTTTTTTGCTTGTTTGTTTGTTTTGAGGTACTGGGGCTGGGGATTGAACCCCAGACCTCATATGTGAGAAGCTGGCACTCAACCACTGAGCCACATTGGCTCCCTTGAGTTGGTTTTTCCATTTGTTTGCATGTTCATTTGTTGTTGTTGTTTTGTTTTGTTTTTGTTTTTAGGAGGCACTGGGAACCAAACTCAGGACCTCCTATGTGGGAAGCAGGTGCTCAACTGTTTCAGCCACATCTGCTCCCTTGTATATCTGTTTTGTTGCTTATTTTAAGCAACCTGAGAAAATACATGTTTCATTCACTTCTTTGCACTTATCTTGAGTTAATAACAATGTTAAAACACTGGTTTCACCTGTGATGCTTTGAATCTGCTAGGATGATTACTTTCAGAACCTGAATTGTACAGTGTTAGTGTTCAGTTAGGGTTAGGAATTGGATTCATTCATGTTTCACCATCTTCCCTACTCTAAACTTGACATAGTAAAAATATTGAAAAAGGAGTTTCATGAGAAAGCTGCAAAAGGTCTATGTTGCTTAATTTCACATTCTGAGTTGAATACAGGTTCTACTCACTTCTGTGCACTTATATTGAATTATTAACAAACTGAAACATAAGTTTCATCTAGAGAGCTGTGAATCTTTTATGTTGCTTAGTATGACAAACTGAGTAAAATACATTTTTCAGTCACTTCTATTTACTTATCCTAACTAAAAATGTTAAACACTACTTTCATCTAGGAAGCTGTGAATCAGATATATGAATTAGTTTCAGAAACTGAGGAAAATACATGTTCCATTCACTTCTATGCACTCATCTTGACTTACTATCAATGTAAAAACAGAAGTTTCATCTAGAGAGCTGTGAATCTATATGTTACTTAGTTTCACAAGCTGAGCAAAATACATGTTTCATTCAGTTCTATGAACTTTCTTTGACAGATCAACAATGGCAAAATACTACTTTCACCTGGAATTTTAAAATCTGCTAGGACGATTACTTTCAGAAACTGAGTACTGAGTATTAGTGTTATGGTTAGAGTTAAGGTTAGAATTAGGGTTAGGAATTTATTTCACTCCTGTTTCACTGTCTTCCCTCTCTATACCTGAGTTAGTAAGAATATTGAAGAGCAAATTTCTTGTAGAAAGCTTCCAAAATGCTATGTTGTTTAGTTTCACAATCTGAGTTAAATACATGTTTAATTCACTTCTATGAACTTATTTTGACTTAGTAACCATGTTTTAATCCATTTCATCTAGAAAGCTGGGGATATATGTTACTTAGTTTCATTTAAAATGGTCAAAAAATGTAGTGCTGATATGCTTTCTAGTGTTCCTAAGTGCAAGGAAGTCATGATGCACATATGGGTTAATATGTGTGTTACATAAGCCACATCCAGGCAAGAGTTATAGTTCTGTTGGTCTTGACTTCAATGTTAGTGACAATATATATTAGGTAAGATGACTAAAAAGTAACACACATAAAACAAGGTTAATTATTGATCAGTTGTCATAAATGTTCTGACCATAGATTTTCAGGAACCTCACTCTGTATTTCCCCTAGGAGCAATTGTTCATCATTTAAAAATTCAATATGGGGAAGCGGCTGTGGCTCAATCAGTGGGGCTCCCGTTTGCCATGTGGGGGGTCCCGGGTTCGGTTCCCGGGGCCTCCTGGTGGGGGCGGGCCCGCCCGCACGGTGTGGTTGGCTGGCCCGGCGAGCGCAGGCAGCGGGGCGGGGGGGGGGCCCCCCAAAAATGAATAAATAAATAAAATCTTAAAAAAAAAAAAAAATTCAATATGTATAGATCATAATTACTTTGAATAATGAGAATTAACTCTACCTAAAATAACCTAGCTGTCATTAAGCAATGACTTCTATCTTTCCAGGGAGTAGCTCTTCCTTTAGTTACCATTCTGAATGGAAACACCTGGGTCCTTGCCCCTGTCCCTTCTCACCAGGCTCCATCTTCCTGAGAAACAGCTCTACTTATGACACATCTTTGCTCAAATTCCTCCTGCAAGAATCTTGAAGATTATCTGGTCTTTCCCCTTCTTTTAAGGTAAGAAAACATAACCCCAGAAATGTCTGATTTTCTCAAGGTTGCAAGTCACTTAAGCAGTGCAACTGCACAGCACCCCCCCCACACACACACACATTGGCTTCCTGAGATTCTTTCCTCTGTACCCCTGGATCCTCCTGGTTTAGTCTCTTCCTGCCTCTGGGCCTTGTCTCCTACTATGCCTCTCTGCACTCCAAACTGCACCATTCTTTTTTGAATATGTTACTTATTTTTCTTACTCTTCCACTCATGATCTCTCTCCCTTGTTTGGCCCAACCTAAATGCAGCTTCCTCCCAGACCTCCCACAGAGAGACACTATCCTCCTCCAACCTATAGCTCCAGCTGGTATGAACTCCTTTGTAAACCACAAGCCTAAAGCAGTCAAGTTTTATTCACCTCAATAATCCTAGAGTCTAGCACAACCAGGGCACAAACATGTAGGTATTCAGTAAATGTTCACTGAATAACAAATAAAAAACAAATGACTGATACTAAAACCAGAAACAGTAAGCAAGGAAATTTTGAATGTGTGTGGTGTGTCCTCTTGCAGTTTACAGAACATTCTATTTTAGTGTTTATGAAATGACAATGTCTATACTTTTTGTCTTGATGTGATCAGTAGTGTGAGGATTAAGAGGAAATCTCTGGAGTCAGACAGGCCTCAACCCAACTCTTGGCTCCTTCACTTAGAGTAAAGGGACAGATGGTAAATATTTTAGATTATGTAGGTCATAAGGTCTCTCTCTCAAATACTCAATTCTGCTGTTGTGGTGCTGAAGCAGCCTCAGATAATAAGTAAATGAATCAATGTGCCTGTGTTCCAATAAAACTTTACACAAACGGGCAGTGGGCTACGGGACTTGGCCTGAAGGGTGAATTCTGCCAAATCCTGATGTAGAAAGGTGAGGGAATGTGGTCCTGATGCTTAAATTCTGAGCCCTGGTTTCATTATTTGCTACAAAAAAAAAAAAAAGGAATTAAAATAGTGCTTAATAACCTCATATGACCTTCTATGGGAATTATGAAGAGTAAATGGGAATGAGTATGTAAAGCTCTTAGCACCAGGCCTGGTGTATATTGCTTGCTTAATAAATTGTAGTTAATATTATACTTTATTATATTTTAAGAAATTCAGCAAAAGGGACTATTATGGGTTGAACCATGTCTGCCAAAAAGATATGTTGATTTCCTAATCCCCAGTACCTCAGAATGTGACCTAAGAAGGTGACATTCTCAGATTGGCTGCACATTATCACATTATGCACATATTACTCGAATTGCTTTAAAAAATGCTTGAGCCCTGCCTCAATTTCCTAGAACTGTCAAAACAAAGTATCAAAAACCAGGTGGCTTAAAATACTGGAATTTATTGTCTCACAGTTCTGGAGGTCAGAAGTCCAAAACCAAGAAGTCAGCAGGGTCACACGCCCTTTGACATTTCCAGGGAATAACATCTAGGGAAAAAGTCTTCAATGTTTCTCTCCTGGCTTCTGGTGTTTGTCAGCAGTACTTGGCATTACTTGACTTGTAGGTGTATCAGTCTGCCTCTCCATCATCACATGGCCTGAATCCCCCTGGTGTCTGTGTCGGTGTCTATTTCCAAAATCCCTCTTCTTATAAAGACACCAGTCATACTGGAGTAAGTTATTTTAAACTTAACTAATCCCATTTGCAATGATCCTATTTCCAATAAGGTTATAATTCAGCCCTTACAATAAGCCCCTTTTCAGAGATTCTGACGTAATTATTCTAGGAAGGAAGCAGGCTCCCGGTAGTTTTTTTCTTTTAAAAATTTTAATCAACTTTTCATTTTGAGATAATCAAAATGACCATCATAGATTCATATGCAGCTGTAAGAAAAAAGGTGGAGAGATTACACTCATCCTTTACCTAGTTTTCCCTAATGGTAACATCTTGTACAATATCACAACCAGGATATGGACATGAAGACTGTCAAGATACAGAACATTTCCATCCCTATGTAGCCCTTGGAAAGCTACAGTAACCTCCCTCTCTCCCCAATTAAAAAATTGGAAAAAGACTTGAGTAGACATTTCTCCAAAGAAGTTATACAAATGGCCAAAAAGCACATGAAAATATGCTCAACATCATTAGCCATTCGAGAAATGCAAATAAAAACATCAATGAGATACAATTTCATATCCATTGGAATGGCCATTATTATAAAAAATGGAAATTACAAATGTTGAAGACAATGTAGAGAACACGTTCATTGTTGGTGGAAATGTAAAATGTTGCAGTCACTGTGGAAGACAGTTTGGCAGTTCCTCAGAATGCTAACTATAGAATTACTCTATGACCTGGCAATTTCACCTCTAAGTTTATACCCAAAAGAATTGAAAGCAGGGATTCAAACAGATATTTGCCCACTGGTGTTTATAGTGGTATTATTTACAATTGTAAAAATATGGGAGCAACCCAAGTGTCCATAAACCCATGAATGGATAAACAAAATATGATATATACTTACAACAGAATATTATTCAGCTGTAAAAGAAATGAAGTCCTGATACAGGCAACAACATAAATGAACCTTAAAGATATCAGGTTGAGTGAAATAAGCCTGCCCCAAAAGGACAAATATTGTATGATTTCACTGTTGTGAAATAATTTAAATAAGCAAACTCAAAGTGAAGAAACTAGGGTTGTGGAAGGGAATGGGAAGTTAATGTTAAATTATACAGAGTTTCTGTTTTGAGTTGATAGAAAAGTTTTGGTAATGGATGTGGTGATGGTAGCATAACACTATGAACACAACAGCACTGAATTAAATATTTGAATGTGGTTGCATGGGGAAATTTTAGGTTATATATGTCACTAGAATAAAAAAAATTTTTTTTAAAATCCATAGGGCTGTACAACACAGTGAACCCGAATGTCAACCATTAGTTAATGGTTAATAGTACAATTATAAAAATGTTTTTTCACCAATTGTAACAAATGAACCAGACTAATGCAAGGTGTTATTAATAGGGTAGTATGAGGGAAATCTGTATTTTATCCATCATTGTTCTGTAAATCTTTAACTTATCAAATAAAAAAAATAAAGATAATACATTTTAAAAGTATGCTAGTGTTGAGCATTGATCACGCCCCTTACAAAAGACATGTTCAAGTCCTAAACCCTGGTCCTGTGGGTGTGGACTCATTTATGAAGAGGATCATATTTAGACAAGGCCAAATTGAATTACAGCTGACCTTAATCCATATGACTGGAGTCCTTATAAGCAGAGAAAATTTGGACACAGTGAATCAGTACAAACCAGAGGACACACAAGGAGACATCACCATGTGAAAGCTATCACAAAAAACACTACAGACTTTAGAGAAAACTTGGCTTTACTGACACCTTGACTTTGGACTTCTAACCCCCAAACTATGAGCCAATAAACTTGTTGTTTAAGCTAACACGTGTGGTATTTGTCATAGCAACCATAGTAAACTAAGACAGCTAGGGAGAGTTTTTCCTAGATTAAGTAGTCAGGGAAGCCTTCCCTAAAAGGTGTGCTGAAACCTGAAGATTGAGTATCAAGGCTTTAGCTTACCTGGGCCTCATTCATTTCTCCTTTCCTGCTTAAATTCCTGTTTATTTCTTTTGCAGAGATGTTTGTCTATTTTGTATTTTCTTTCCTTTCAACCATCAATTTGTATTTTGTTTCCTTTCAACCCATCAACCCTAGGTCCGTAAGGATTTTCCTCCCAGCTCCGTAACAGCTCCCTCCTCCACCTTCCCCCATCTCTACCACAATGAAAGGGTTGGCTTACCAAGGAATTTTTGCAATGATATGCCTTCTCCTAGTGTTATCTACTAAATATCCTTTTTCCCCCACTTGATTCCTTCAAGTGGAGGACCACATGATTTATTATTGGGATTTTAGGGGAACAATAAGTTTCCTAAATTCAATTCCTTATCCCTCCCAATTTTGGTGACCAATTAAGCTATAGATGCAGAAGAGAGAGAGATGAAGTTTGAAAAGGACTTTCATTATGAAAAAGCTGACTAGGGAACATGGCTGGAATCTGTAGCCAAACAAGTTTGCTAATCCATCCTCAGAATGATGTATTCTTCAAAACATGCAGAGGAAAAGCTAGCCTGTCACTTACCACGTGGATAAGCAGAAAACACAGGTGCATCCTAAGGATATATCAGTCAGACAGAGGAGGTGGCTGAGCTTCATGTGCAAGTCATTCCTGCCACAGGGGAAAGGGATGGAAGCAGAGAGGGACCAAGAGAACTTACTCCAGTCACTCCCACTGGGAGACATGCAGCCCTGAAAGGAGGTACCCCCTCCCAACACTTATAATCATCTTCCAGTGGGATAAGGGGCTTTTTTCCTTCAAAGTGGACTGCAAACCTAATTTGATGAGAAATTCCAGACCTCAAATCTCCCTTTTCTCATTCAGACTTCCAAGGAAGATAGTACCAAGGCAAAGGTGAAATTGACATCTACCATCTATTGGATACTTTTAACAAATGGCTGAGTTCTGTGGCTTATTTCTGACATTGGAAGAGATGTTCTGATTGAGAGATGGGAATGGGGTGGAGTCGAGTATAGCCTTCAAAGTGGGTATCTGGGGAACACTGCAGTGGGTGTTGGTCAGGACTGTATTCCAGCAGCTCCAAAGGAAGATAAGGCCAGTTGAAAAAGAGTAAAATAAGATTACTTTTCCATTCTCTCCTTAGGTTCTGATCTCTCCTGTTTCTCTTCCCTTCTCCCTCTGCAATTCCTACAGATTAGTAAAATTAATGGATGTTTTAAATCTGTATCTCTTGACCAAATACTAACTTGATATGAATATTTATCAATATCAATTAACAATCACAGCCCACCCATCCCCCATTCCAATAGCAAATTGGGCCAATACTTTTGAAACAGCACAATTAGCAAATGGGAGGGGTGGCTGTATTCTATTTGAATGATCAAATATTTATTGAATATTTACCTTGTCCTAGAGGCAGCACAGTGTACAAAGGCAATATTTCCTGGCCTCAAGGGTGTTTGATAAGGGGAAAATAAAACAGAAGTACTAACTGATAAGTATTTATTACTAATTAAATTATAAAGCCATGAGAGAACTGATATTTATTACAAATTAATTTACAAGGCCATGAGAGAATAATTTTAAGAATATTTACCCTTTTCACAATCATTTAATTTTTTTAGGTTTTAAATTACTGTATTTGCCTCCTTTACCTCGAGTTACTACAGGAATGAAATAATAGAAACAAAGGTGGGAAACTAGGGTTTGCTTCCATTACTGACTTCACAGCTTCTGAACTGGTTAAATGTCACAATAGCAAATGGGGAGAAAGCAAAACCATGAATGGGGCAGTTACAGAAGCAAAAGATCCAACACTGGCTTTCTAGGAAAGGACCAGGGATGAAATGAAATAGGGGTTTCCTGAGCCTCAGGTCGGCAGTGTTTGATTCGATGACATAATCAACTCTGCCAGAGGAACTGAGGGCTGCAGGCACAAACACCTTCAGTGGCTCCCAACGGGGTGATGTCATAGCATCCTTTGTGGTCTCAAGTCTCGCCTCTTCTGGGCAGCCTTCTGAGGACTTTACCTAAATTGGAAATCTGACCAAGTCACTCCCCTGTTTACCAAGACTTTAGGTGCCTCTACACTGCCTAATAAATAAACCCCAGCTCCTTACTATGGCTTACAAGGCCCCCCATAATCAGACTGACTTCATGCCTAATGCTCCAGCAACAATGGGGTGCCCAGTGTCCCCAGGGCTTCCCACTTCCATTCTTTTGCTGATGATATTGCTGTGCCAGGAAAGCTCTCCCCTGATCTTCACTTGGTTAACTCTTATGCATTAAGATCCAGTTTCAAAGTCTTCCCTGCAAGACTTCTCTGGTTGCCAGGTATGTAAGACTTTATATCACATTGTAATGGGCAGTTTGTGTGAGTTCCTGAAGGTAGTGGCTGTCATTCATTTTTATAATCCCCAGTACCCAGCATAATTGCCCAATGAAAGTGTGGAGGGAAAACAACATTCTTTAAAGCAGGGAAGAGAGTTTAAGGCAGTATTTTGTAGTGGTTCAGAACATGAGTGGGTTTAAAACCTGGTTCTACTATTTACTATCTGGGTGAGCTCAAACAAGATTTTCCAGTATATTACTCAAAACAGGCCTGGTTACACCTATGCAAGAGGGTTATGGGGAAGAGTAAATAAAATCAGGCCTAGAAAGCATTTAGTTCAGTTCAACCAAAATTATTAGCCCTTTTTTATTACCATTGTACATGCCTCCCACCCCCAAATACCACCCCGCTGTACAAAGACTGTGACAATAAGCAAATCCTATTTCCACAAGAAAACTGGTTTAATTGTAAGAATAGAGATAAAGGTTGAGTCTTGCTAGAAACAAAACTCTGGTCCGATCTTGGAAACGGTGCTTCCTTCCCTCACTTCTTTGGGCGGCAGCATTTCTGGATTTCTTCTGCAAGCCCCAGGCAGTGCAGGATGCGCTTCTTTTCAGCAGCCAGGTCTTTCTCAGAGAACTGGCCCAAGAGCTTTTGGACGAATATATTTTGATCTTTCAAGAAAATGTTCTTATTGATACCAACGTTGGGTACATTCTCCAGGGACCCAGATTTGAAATGGAAGCTTAAATGTCTGTTTCGTTTTAGGCCAGGCCCTTTCTCTTCAGTCCATGTCAGTGGGCTGCAAAGGTGAAGGAATAATAGCGTTAGCGATTATTATACCCTGGACTGCGAACACCAGGACCTCATTGTGCCATCTTCCCGGCAGTTGGTGCTCAGTGTGATTTTGTGGCATCCCAACCTCCAAACAACCTCTGAAAGGCTTATAGGCTACAGGTAATTGTTTCCAACTATGCTGCCAACCAGCATTTGATGTCATTGTCCCATCAGTCAGGAATTCATTCACAGATTGAACATGAACCCCAGTTTGTTTTTTTAGAAGTTTTTACTCTGAGTCCTATGGATCACTCTGAGGGACCCAGATATGGAATCTAGGTAATCCACAAACCACCTGAAATTATGTGCAAACTGTGGATTCCATGTGTTTGTGTATTTCTAAGGAAAGAATTCTTAGTCTTCATCAGATTCTCCCAGAAGTTTATGACCCCAAACAAGCCATAAAATACCAGACTCTTACTGTCCATTAACAAAGTACTTCCAATTCCCTGTCAAATTTCTTCCCTACACTCAAGTCTGCACTCATAAAAATCTAAAATCCAACTAGGATAGACTCTGCTTCTCTAAACACTCTCCTTTCTCTGTGTGAGTTACTCTTTTCTCTCTTTATAGCAGACAAGAGCCCTAGTATCTGCTTAATGGAAAACAGAAAATTTCTTAGACTTGATCTAAAGAAGCTACCCTGAATAATATGAAAACTTATATAAAATCTGCTTTTTAAAATATATTCTAAAAGCAATACAGCACTGATGTAAGGATATTAAATTTAAAAATCTGTAATTCTCCCACCTAAAAACAATCTTCAATTTGAGACAATCCTTTCAAATATTTGTTTCTATATACATGGCATGTAAGTTTTATATAACTCTAAATCGATTTTTGACTATACTTCTTTGTTTATGTTAAAATATTTTTATGAATATATATATATATATATATATATTGCTATTGGAATTATTTTTGCCTGCCTATCATGCATATTTTGTTTATTATTGCCAAATATTTAAGCTTTTTCCAATTTTTAAATTAATATGGATATCTTGCATTCAACATCTTCATGCTGGTAAAATGGAAGGAACAAGGCTTGGGAGTAAGTCACATCAACGGTTCCTGGCTAACTCTGGGACCTGGTGCTAATGATAACTACACACTGATGTGTGAGGACTACGATAAAACACGGAAAGTACTGGTATGTTTCCCATGATGGTCTCTTCCCGTGTCCTAAGCATTGCTAGGGACTTCGAAGGTACATGAGTTTGGAGCTTGAGGACAGGCTGCCTGGGTTTGATTCCCATAGCACCCATTAGGCCCTGTGTCCTTGGGCAAGTTTCTTAACCTCTCTGAGCCTCATTTTCCTAGGTGAGAATAATATCTATTCCACAGAGTTGGTGTAAAGATTAAATGCGGAAATCCTTATATAGGAACTATGCCCTATGCCTGCACATTGTAAGCATTCCATAAATATTATCTAACATTAACACTTGTGACAACAGGGATTTAAGGGGTGGTCCCTATCTTGCTAGTCATTTTTTTTTTTTAAAGTGGTTTTTATTTTGAAATAATTTCAAACTTCCAGGACAGTTGCAAAAATAATACATACCCCATACAGAGAATTCCAACATAACCCCTACCTAGATACACAGATTCACCAACTTTTAACATTTTGCCACAACTGCTTTATTATTTTATATATCTATCCATCCACTGATCCATCCATTCACCCATCTATCCATGTATCCATCCATCCTCTAGACATTTCAGAGTAGGTTGCATCCACCATGCTCTTTGAACATTTAATACTTCCATATACATCTCCTCAGAACAAGGATATTCACTTATATATCTATCTTAAGTGCATATGTTAGTCAGGGTTCTCTAGAGAAACAGAACAGTTATCTGTAAATAGTATGAGATTTTATAAAAATTGGGTTCAAGAAATTTAACACTGATATATAAAGCATACAGTCTATATTCTAATTTTTCATATGTCCCAATAATGTCCCTTTGAACCTTCTCTCTTCCTGCTAGACTCAAGCCTGGACCATGTGTTCCATTTAATTGTCTTCCTTCCTTCCTTCCTTCCTTTTCTTCCTCCCACCTTTCCTTTCCTTCCTTCCTCCCTTTCTTCCTTCCTTCCTTTATTGTGGGATCATATAAACTTTCCCATTTATAAACCACTCCCAAGCATATAATTCCATGGGATTAATCACATTCACAATGTTGCACTTCCCTCACCACCAACTATGACTAGAACTTTCCCATCATCCCAAACACAAATCTTGTACCATTATGCATTAAGACCCCATTCCCCTCTCACTCCCACCCATGGCAACTGTATTCTATTTTGTATCTCTATAAATTTGTGTATTCTAGTTATTTCATATAAGTAGACTCATAAAGTATCTGTCCTTTTGTGTTTGACTTATTTCACTCAGCATAATATCTTCAAGGTTCAAACATAATATCAACAAGGTTGTTGCATGTATCAGAACTTTTTAGGGCTGAATAAGATTCCATTGCATGGATAGACCACATTTTGCTTATCCATTCATCTGTTGATGGGCACTGGGGTTGCTCCCACATTTTGGCTATTGTGAATAATGTTTCTATAAACACTGGTGTACAAACATCTTCTTGAGTCACTGCTTTCATTTTTTTTGGGTATATACCTAGAAGTGAGTTTGTTGGGTCACATGGTAGGTCTGTGTTAACTTTATGGGTTGCCAGGCCTTTTACTGGTGATATTTCAAAGTTATTCCCTAACCCCCAATCCCCTGCCATGGTTCTGCTCTATTCCACTATGCTGTCTGAAGGTAGCTATAATTTAAGGAATTGTGTTCCCTGAGACACCTGGCGGTGGCTCCTAACATGTCATGAGAAAGCCTGGAAAGATGGCTACTGTAGGCTGAAATAGAATCCAGGCTCCAAACTGAGATAAGCTTTGTGAGAGAAAAAGGGAGGCCTGCAAATCTCCAGCTTTCTTCCAAAATAAACAGTCAGTGGCCAGGGCTGCATTCATAGGATAAGGCTGGCTTCTCTTTGTTACACACAGTGCATGAAACCATGAGGCATGCAAATCCAGCAATGGTCAACCTGCTTGGGCTGTGTGGAAAAACTGCAGTTCAGCAAGTTTTGTCTTCTGGAAGTCATTTAAATGATTCATGTGTGCTTAATGCTAGCCTGTAAATCAAAAATTCATATTCATATTAGAAACAGAATCCAGGAAACAGTAGTTAAAATAGTAAATAGGTAAAATAAAGTGTCTAATCCATTCAACTCCAACTTTTTGGTGATGACTCAAATTTAAGAAAATAAGTGACTATTACACACTCTCCAAAAACACTAGTATAACTTCATCTCAAAAAATACATTAATCCCTATGGCTCGCTTTAAAAGCTCACGATGTAGCCAAGCAAACATAACAGAACACGATGACAAAGATTCATTTTAATGCAGTTTTCTTATGGCTTTCTTTTGACAACAGATAAAAATAAATTAGAGGCAGTCCACCTACTCTGACCTGCTAAAGAAAATTTTTCATGACCTCTGATATAACATAGTTTTAGGCTTTGAGGGAATGCAAAATATCAATGAAAATGTTTTGTGAGCTTCAATTTCCTTATTAGTAAAAAATAATGATCATAAATATACAATTATATTGTTGCGTGGTGGTGATATGAGATTAAAAATGTAATCTGGGAGAGTTCTGGGAAGATTGCATCAGAGTAGGTAGGCAGGGCTCAGCCGTCTCACAAAAACAAAAGAGAAAGGTCCGATGGACTTGCTTTGGGGGTTAGCAGACCAGGACAGTGCTGCACAACCCCAGGAGGATGAGAAACAGAAAGATGAAGAACCCAAAATGACAATGTGAGTTACTAAACCCCTGCAGCGTCCAGGAAGGGCACCCATCTCCCACCTTCAAAGTGTGCAGCCTGGATAAAACCCATGGCCACTGCAGCCCACTGAGAGGGCAACGGGTATCTCCCTCCCTGGAGAGGGGAGAGTGGTGTCTCTCTCCAGTGAATTTGGCCAGCAGAGTCCACTTTGAATCTCAGCTCTGCCTAGACCATAAACACAGACAAGCAGAGGTTGAAAGAAACAGCTCCATATAAAGGTTTGCTGATAAGCGCGATCTGCTGGCTTGCCCAAAAACTGCAAGAAAAAAAACTACTTTTAGGTCTTTCTTAACCCAAAATCCTGGGAGAAAAACTTCACCCCATTAGTGAATCTCTGGCCTGATTTGATGACTTAAGCTGGGCAAATTTAAAGATTCAGAATAAGTTGAACCAAAAATCAAAGCATAGCCGTGAAAAAAAAAAAACAAAAAAAAAACAAGGCAATGGGAAGCGGATGTGGCTCAAGAGATTGGGCTCCTGTCCACCACATGGGAGCCCTGGGTTCAGTTCCTGGGGCCTCCTGGTGAGAGCTGACGGCCCGCACCTGCGCCCGTGGAGAGCTGATGGCCTGTGCCCATGGAGAGCTGGTGCAGCAAGATGACGCAACAAAGGGAGACAAGCAGACACAGAAGAAATGTGTAGTGAATGGACACAGAGAGCAGAGAGTGAGCACAAGCAGCAAGGGGGTGGGGAATAAATAAGTAAAAATAAATCTTTAAAACACACACACAGCAAGAGAAATTGACCAAAGTAAATGCACCAATATATTTAGATGCCTAGACATCAGCAAAAATTTACAAGCCATAAAAGGAAACAGGAAGAAACTAAATATCCTGGTGAGATGCAGGATTTAAGACAACTAATCAATGATAATCACCCAAATCTCCTAAATCAATTCAAAGAATTGAAGGAAAATATGACCAAAGAGATAAAGGATATTAAGAGGACACTGGGTGAGCATAAAAGAACAATTTGAAAGCCTTCCAAAAAAAGTAACAGAGCTTATGGGAATGAAAGATACAATGGATGAGATTAAAAATACATTACAGACACATAAGAACAGATTTGAATTCCTCAAAGACAGAATTAGTGATTTCAAGGACAGAACATCCAAACTGGAAAAGACAGGAGAAGAGAAAGAGAGTGGGAAAAAATGGAAGAGAGTATCAGGAATTGAATGACAATGCAAAATGTTTTCCATTCTCTTATGCTTCAATACAACCTTATTGTGTCCCAGAAGGATAAGAGAATGGAAAAGGGGCAGAAAGAATATTTGAGGAAATAATGACTGAAAACTTCCCAAACCTTATGAAAGACATAAATATCAGTATCCAAGAAGGACAACACACCCCAAACAGAATAAATCCAAATAGACCAACTCTGAGACGTCTACTATACAGAATGACAAATATCAGAGATAAAGAGAGGATTCTGAAAGCAGCAAGAGAAAAGCAAACATCACAAACAAGGGGACTTCAACAAGATTAAATGCTGACCTCTCATCAGAAACCATGGAGGCAAGAAGATAGTGGTATGATGTATTTAAGGTACTGAAAGAGAAAAACTTCCTGCCAAGAATTCTGTATCCAGCAAAACTGTCCTTCAAAAATGAGGGTGAGTTTAAAGTCTTCACAGACAAACAAAAACTGAGAGAGTATGTTACCAAAAGACCAGAATTACAAGATATACTAAATGGAGTGCTGCAGCCTGAAAGGAACAAACAAGGGCAAGAGACTTGGAGGACAGTGTAGAAATAAAGATTACTAGGAAGAGTAAATTAAAGGTTAAAAAACAGACAATAGTAAAATATGACAATGGAAAGCCAAAGTATAAAATAGATGAAATAAGTAATGCCTTTACAGTCGTAACATTGAATGGTAATGGCTTCAACTCCCCAATCAAAAGATACAGACTGATAGAATGGATAAAAAAATATATGAGCCATCTGTATGCTGTCTACAAAGACTCACCTCAGACGTAAGGACACAGCCAGGCTGAAAGTTTGGAAAAAGATATTCCTTGCAAATAGTAACCAAAAGAGATCTGAGATAGCAATACTAATATCAGATAAAATAGGTTGTAAATGCAAAACTGTTATGAGGGATGAAGAAAATCATTATATATTAATAAAAGGGGCAATACACCAAGAAGAAATATCTGTAATAAATATTTATGCACCTAACCTGGATGCCCCAAGATACACAAGGCACACTGGCAAAACTGAAGGGAGAAATAGACGTCTCTACAATAATAGTTGAAGACTTCAATATACCACTCTCAGCACTGGATAGAACATCTGGACAGAGGATAATAAAGAAAAAGAGTGCTAGATTAACATGATAAATGAACTAGACCTAAGAAAGAGCATTACACCCCAAAACAGCAGGATACACATTCTTTTCAAGTCTCATGGATCCTTTTCCAGGATGGACCATATGTTGGGTCACAAGACAGGTCTCAGTAAATTTAAAAAGATTGAAATTATACAAAACATTTTCTGATAAAAACAGAATGAAGCTGTAAATCAGAAACAGATGGAAAAAGGAAAAATTCATAAACATATGGATTTTAAACAACAAACTCTTAAACAATCAGTGGGTCAAAGAAGAAATTGAAAGAGAATTCAGTAAATATCTTGAGACAAATGAAAGCAAGAACACAACATATCAAAATTATGGGACACGGTAAAGGCAGTGCTGAGAGGGAAATTTATGGCCCTCAAGCTTACATTAAAAAAGAAGGGGTAAAATCAAGGAACTGAACATCTAGATGAACTAGAAAATTAACAGGAAACTAATTGAAACCAAGCCAAAGGAAAGAAAGAGTAAAGATCAGAGCAGAAATAAATGAAATCAAGAACAACAAAAAAAAAATAGAATCAACAAAACCAAAAGTTGGTTCTTTGAAAAGATCAGCAAAGTTGACAAACCCTTAGCTAGACTGAAAAAAGAAGAGAAGATGCAAATAAAGAAAATTAAAAACAAGAGGGGGGACATTAACACTGACCCTGCAGAAATAAGAGAGATCATAAAAGGATACTATGAACAACTGTATGACAAAAATCTAGACAATGTAAACAAAAAGGACAAATTACTAGAAACACACGAACCACCCACACTGACCCTAGAAGAAATAGAAGAACTCAGGAAACCAATTACAAGTAAAGAGATTGAAACAGTCATCAAAACCTCACCAAGATGAAAAGCCAAGACCAGATAGATGGCTTCACAGGAGAGTTCTACCAATCACTAAAAGATGATCTAATACCAATCTTGCTCAAGTACGTCCAAAAAATGAAGAGGAAAGAATGCTACCAAACTCATTCTATGAAGCGAATATCACCCTAATACCAAAACCAGATAAAGATACAGTTCAATATCTCTAATGAATATAGATGCAAAAATCTTCAACAGAATACTTGCAAATCAAATCCAAAGGCACATTAAAAGAATTGTACAACACAATCAAGTGAGTTTTAACCCAGATATGCAAGGGTTTTTCAACACAAGAAAATCAACTGGTGTAACAAACGACATTAATAAATTTTTAAAAAATCACATTATCATCTCCATTGATACAGAAAAGGCATCTGACAAAATACAGCATTCTTTCTTGATAAAAACACTCCAAAAGATAGGAATAGAAGGAAGCTTTCTCAATATGGTAAAGTGCATGTATGAAAAACCTACAGCTAGCATTATACTCAATGGTGAAAGACTGAAAGTTTTCCTGCTGAGATCAGGAACAAGACGAGAATTCCCACTGTCACCACGGTTATTCAATATTGTGCTAGAAGTTATAGCTACAGCAATTAGGCTAGATAAAGAAATAA
This sequence comes from Tolypeutes matacus, assembly GCA_026826555.1. Lineage (NCBI taxonomy): Eukaryota > Metazoa > Chordata > Mammalia > Cingulata > Chlamyphoridae > Tolypeutes > Tolypeutes matacus. Next base: position 31,654,722 of record JAKSZT010053769.1, on the reverse strand, counting down.
AAGGCACACAGATAGGAAGTAGCACTTGAGCTATTTGCTGATATGATCCTATACCAACAAAATCCTCAAAAATCCACAACAAAGCTACTAAAACTGTAAGACAAATTCAGCAAAGTAGCAGGATACAAGATTAAAATGCAAAAATCAATAGCGTTTCTATAGACTACTGATGAGCAATCTAAGGAGGAAATCAGAAAAAAAAATCCATTTATATAGTGACTAGAAGAATCAAATATTTAGGAATAAACTTAACCAAGGACATTCAAAGGACTCGTATTCAGAAAACTACGAAATGTTGCTAAAAGAATCTGAAGAAAACTTAAATAAATAGAAGCACATTCTGTGTTCATTGACTGGAAGACTAAATATTGTTAAGATGTCAATTCTAGGGAAGCGGATGTGGCTCAATTGGTTGAGCTCCCATTTACCATATGGGAGGCCCCGGGTTCAATTCCTGGGGCCTCATAGTGAAGGCAAGCCGGCCTCACGCACAGTGTGGCGAGCTGACGGCCCATGCGGGATGGTGAGCTGATGCAGCAAGATGACACAACAAAGGGAGACAAACAGACAGAAAAACGCACAGCAAATGGACACAGTGAGCACAAGCAGCAAGGCGGGGATGAATAAATTTTAAAAATAAAATAAATCTTGAAAAAAAAAAAATGTCAATTCTACCCAAACTGATTTATAGATTCAACACAATCCCAATAAAAATCCTAACAGCCTTTTTTGCAGAAATGAAAAAGCCAATTATCAAATTTATTTGGAAGGGTAAATGGCCCCAAATAACCAAAACTGTCTTGAAAAAGAAGAATGAAGTTGGAGGACTCTCACTTCTTGACTTTAAGCATATTACTGGGAATTGTGGAAACATGGCCGATGGGTTAGTCAGATAAGGCTCAGCTCTCACTAAAACAACAGAGAAAGAACCAGAGGCTGCCTTGGGGACCAGCTTTGGGGTACAGTAAACCAGGACACTGCTTCATAATTCCCAGAAAAGTGAGGGTCACAGAGACAAAGAAGCCAAAACAAGTAATCATGAGTTATTTAACCTCCCAGCTACTGGGAAGGGCTCTTCTGCCCCTCCCTGCCATACCATCCTCCACTGAGATATTAAGCGAGGGTAAAACTCCTGGGGAATTGTATCTAACTGAAAGGAGAGAAGATGCCTTCCTCCTTTGGATAGATATAGAAAGGAAAGGTGCTCTAAGTCATCTAGGAGGGTACTGGACAGATAGGGAAGCCAGGGAAAAACCGTGGGTTGCTTGCCTAGGTGACTGGAAGTGGCACACATACCCAGCCGTCAGGGCAGGTAGACTAGGTGGATCCCCTGGCAGATTCCCTGCAAGGAAGAGGGGTCTGGGAGGGTAGAGAGTGAAATCTTTGTGGTGAGTTTAGCCAGCTGGGCCTCCCTTCAATATCGGAAGGGACCCTGACTCGACAGGGAGAGGGGAGGGGGATCTCCTCAGGCAGGCTGTCACGCCCAGCTGCCTAGGTAAAGAGAGGAATTCCATCAGAGAAGAGGCAGAGACAGGAGACTGATCAGCACTACTCTGGCGGACTGCATGAAATCCAACCTGCCCAAGGGAAAAGGGACAGACAGCCTTCTGAAAGGCTAATTATCTTAAGGAGGCAGAATAGCTCAGTGGAAGAATTCCTGCCTAGTATATACAAAGTCCCTGGTTTGATTCCCAGGTCTTCCTTGAGAAGTGATCCGCCAGGTTATCAGGCATCCAGCTGAAACTTAATGACAGGGAACATATAGACATTCTCTTTGTATTAGCTTTTCCTAGATCTCTTTATTTAAAAAAAAAAAAAAAAAAAAAAAAGGTTACCTTTTTAAAAAAATTTCCCTTATTTTATTCACTAAAACCCGGTTCAAAACCTGCAGAGGGCAAGCTGCAGCCTGAGTGACTGATGAACATGGCAGCCTGAGAAGATCCTTAGGGGTCTAAGAGAGAAGGCAGTTTTTGTTTTGTTTTAATTTTTTTCCTTCCTATCTCCTTTTTGTAAATGAGCCACTACTGTCTTGTTTCTTGCTTGTTGTGTATCCCCTTCCTTTGTTTCCCTGCTTGTTTGTTTTTATCTTTTGTTTACTGATTTACTCTACCTACACTATTTCTTTTCTCTCCTTTACCATTATATTTTTCTTTTCTGTTGTTCTTTAATTCCACCTCTTTTATTTGGTCTCCAATATTTCTTGTTTTTATTTCTCTCTCTTTTTTCTCCTTTTACTTTTTTTTCACTTTGTTCTTGCTCTCTTTTCTCTTTGCTTTTCCCCTCTTCTCACCATTCCAGCCTTTTAATTCATTCTATATATTTTTCTCTATTCTGTTTCCTGTTTCATTGTTTCTATTCCACTTCTCTAATCTTATTCCTCTGTCCTTCTTATTCATGTTAGTTTTTCAATTTCCTAGGTCTTCTACGGTTTCTCTCCTACCTTTCAGTATTATCAGTACTATTATTCTTTTTCTCTTCCTATCACTTTCCTTTTCTCTGATCCTATTTTTTTTCTTTCAAAGAAACATAGACAAGAACAAGGAAATAGAAAAAGAGGAACGAGGTATCAAGGTGAAACCTTCCACACACAAAACAACAACAACAAAATAAAACCACAGAGTAGAGAGAGAAGCTAATCAACTGAATAAACCAACCAAGATAAACAGATGCCTAGACACCAACAAAAAAATTACAACCCATACTAAGAAACAGGAAGACATGGCCCAGTATAAAGAACAATTTGAAAACCTGGAGAAGATGCAGAACATGGAACAACTAATCAGAGATGTCCAAACAAATATCATGAATCAACTTAATGAAATGAAAGAAGAGATTAAAGATATTAAGAAGACACTGGGAGAACAAACTAAAGAAACTGTATACATGTATTAAAAGATAATGGATATGATGGTGATGAATGTCACAATCCAAGAAATCAAAAATACACTGGAAGAACACAACAGCAGATTTGAAGAGGCAGAGGAAAGAATCAGCCATGTGGAAGATGGTGTATCTGAAATCAAACAGATAGTAGAACAGATAGATAAAAGGACAGAAAAACTCAGCAGGGACTTAGGGATTTGAATGACAACACTAAATGCATAAACATATGCATTATAGGGATCCCAGAGGAGGAAGAAAAGGGAAAGGGGACAGAAGGTGTGTTGAAGGAAAAAATGGCTGAAAACTTCCCAACCTTATTGAGGGAGATGGATGTACATGTCCAGGAAGCACAGCGTACCCCAAACAGTATAAATCCTAACAGGCCTACTCCAAGGCATATATTTGTCAAATTGTCCAATGCTCAAGACAAAAGAGAAAATACTGAAAGCAGCAAGAGAAAAGAGAACCATCACATACAAGGGAAGCTTTAAGATTAAGTGCTGATTTTTCACCTGAAACCATGGAGGCAAGAAAGCAGTGGTATGACATAGTTAAGGTGCTAAAGAAAAAACTTCCAGCCAAGAATTCTCTATCCAGCAAAGCTGACATTCAAAAGGAGTGAGAGCTCAAAATATTCAAAGATAAACAAATTAAGAGACTATGTCAATATGAAACCTTCACTTCAAGAAATACTAAAGGGAGCTCTGCTGGTCAAAAGGGAAAAACAGGAGAGAGAGAGTTGGAGGAGAGTGCAAGAAAAACTAAAAAGATAAAAATAGAAATGAAAACAACATACACATTACATAAACCTAAACAAAATATGGCTAATGTAAGTAATTCCTTGACCGTAATAACATTGAATGTTAATGGATTAAACTCACCAGTCAAGAGACACAGATTGGGAAAATGGGTAAGGAAATATGACCCATGAATATGCTATCTACAAGGAACCCATCTTACACCCAGAGATGCACGGAAGCTGAAAGTGGATAGTTGGAAAACAATTTTACAAGCAAAAAATAAACAAAAAAGGGTGGTAGTAGCTATACTAATATCGGACAAAGACTTTAAATGCAAAACTAATATAAGAGACAAAGAAGGACACTGTATATTAATAAAAGGGGTAATTCTACCAAGAAGAAAGAACAATCATAAACATTTATGCACCTAACCAGGGAACTTCAAAATACATGAGGCAAACACTGGAAATCCTAACTGGAAAAATAGATGCCTCTACAATTATAGTGGGGGACTTTAATACACCATTATCAACACTAAACAGAACATCTTAACATAGAATCAATAAAGAAACAAAGATTTTGAATAATACATTAGAGGACCTGGACCTAGTAGACATATACAGAATATTACACCCAAATACAGGGGTATGTATATTCTTCTCAAATGCACATGGATCATTCTCCAGGAGAACCCACATGCTAGGCCACAGAACAACTCTCAATGAATTCAGAAAGATCGAATTTATACAAAGTAATTTCTCTGACCACAATGGAATGAAGCTGGAAATCAGTAAGGGGAAGAGAACCAGATTAGGCACAAAGATATGGATGTTAAACAGCACACTCTTAGACAATCCGTGGCTCAAGGAAGAAATCTCAAAAGAAATCAGTACCTTGAAACAAATGAAAATGACAATACAATGTATCAAAACCTATGGGATGCAGCAAAAGCAGTAGTGAGAAGGAAATTCATAGCCATAAATGCCTATATTTAAAAAAGAAGAAAGTGCTAAAATCAAAGACCTAACTCCACACATGGAGGAACTGGGAAAACAACAACAAACTAACCCCGGAGGAAGTAGATAAAAAGAAATAACAAAGATTAGAGCAAAACTAAATGAAATTGAAAATAAGAAAGCACTAAGAAAAGTAAACAAAACCAAAAGCTGGTTCTTCGAAAAGATTAATAAAATTGACAAACCCTTAGCTAGACTAACAAAGGAAAAAAGAGAGAAGATGCAAATACATAAAGTAAGAAACAAGGAAGGGTGTATTACCACTGACCCCACAGAAATAAAGATTATCATAAGAGGATAATTTGAAAAATTATATGCCAAAAAGATGTATAATTTAGAGGATATGGACAAATTCCTAGAAACACACAAGCAGCCTACATAGACAAAAGAAGAAATTGATGAACTCAACAGACCAATCACAAGTAACCAGATTAGAATTAGTCATCAAAAGCCTCCCAAACCAGAAGAGCCCAGGGCAACACGTTCTCACAGGTGAATTCTACCAAACATTCCGAACAGAACCAACATCAACCCTGCTTAAAATCTTCCAAAAAAATAGAAGTAGAGGGAATATTGCCTAACTCATTCTATGATGTCAACATCACCCTAATACCAAAGCCAAACAAAGACACCACAAGAAAGGAAAACTGTAGACCAATCTCTCTAATGAACTAAGACACTAAAATCCTCAACAAAATACTTGTTAACCATATTCAACAATATATCAAATGAATTATACACCATGACCAAGTGGGTTTCATCCCTGGTATTCAAGGATGGTTCAACATAAGAAAATCAATTAATATAATACACCACATAAAGAGATTGGGAGGAAAAACCCACATGATCATCTCTATAGATGCAGAAAAAGCATTTAACAAAATACAGCAATCTTTCCTATTAAAAACACTACGAAAGATAGGAATAAAAGGAAACTTCCTCAACATGATAAACATGTTAAAAACCCATGGTTATCATCATATTTAATGGTGAAATCCTAAAAGCTTTCTAAGATCAGGAACAAGACAAGGATGCTCATTTTACCCGCTTCTATTTAACATTGTGTAACCTGCTTGAGCACTTAGGGAAGAAAAAGACATAAAAGGCATTCAAATTGGAAAGGAAGAAGTAAAAATTTCACTATTTGCAGACAGCATGATCCTATATATAGAAAGCCCTGAGAAATCTACAATAAAGCTTATAAAGTTGTTCAGTAAAGTTGTAGGTTATAAGATCAATTTGCAAAAATCAGTAGCATTTCTGTACACCAATAATAAGCAATCTGAGGAGGAAATCAAGAAAAAAATCCCATTTACAATAGCAACTAAAAGAATCAAATACCTAGGAATAAATTTCACTAAAGATGTAAACCACTTATACACAGAAAACTACACAACACTGTTAAAGGGTATTAAAGAAGACTTAAGTAAATGGAAGAATATTCCCTGTTCATGGATAGGAAGACTAAACATCATTAAGATGTCTATCCTACCCAAACTGATCTACAGATTTAATGCAATCCAAAAAAAATCACCACAGCATTTTTTACTGAACTGGAAAAACTATGAAATTTATTTGGAAGGGCAATAGGCTTCGAATAGACAAAGACATATTGAAAAAGAAAAATGAAATCGGAGGAATCACACTACCTGACTTTAAAACATACTACAAAGCTACAGTGGTCAAAACTGCATGGTGTAATATTTTGGGTAATCTAAGCACCTCTTAAAATATATGTATATATATATATATAAATAACATTTTTGTAAGCAAAACACATATATGCATGTATATTTATATATCATTTTGCAAATGTTTGTATGTATTGTGAGAATTTTTATTTTTACCCACAATAAAAATAAATTAAAAAAAAAAACAAAACTGCATGGTGGGGGACAGATGTGGCTCAAACAGTTCGGCATCTGTCTCCCATATGGAGGGACCTGGGTTTGAGCCCCGGGACCTCCCAGTAAAAAAAGACAAAAAAAAAAAAAAAAAACTGCATGGTATTGGCACAAGAATAGACATACTGACCAATGGAACCAAACTGAGAGTTCTGGTACAGATCCTCACATACACAGTCAACTGATATTCAACAAGGCCAAGTCCATTCAACTAGGAGAGAATGGCCTCTTCAACAAATGGTGCTTAGAGAACTGGATATCCATACCCAAAAGAATGAGAGAGGAACACCATCTCACACCTAATATAAAAACTAACTAAAGATGGATCAAAGATCTAAATATAAAAGCCAAGACCATAAAGAACTTGGGAGATAATGTAGGGTCTTGTATAATACAAGGTCTAATACAGGGTCCTGTATTAGGAAATGGTTTCATGAACTTTAAACCAAAAGCACAAGAAACAAAAGAAAAAACAGATATATGGGAACTCCTCAAATATAAAACTTTTGTACCTCAAAGGAGTTTGTCAAGAAAGTGAAAAGGCAGCCTACTCAATGGGAGAAAATATTTGGTAACCATATATCTGTTAGGGGCCTAATATCCAGCATGTATAAAGAAATCCTACACCTCGAAAATAAAAAGACAAACAACCCATTTAAAAAAATGGGCAAGTGATTTGAATAGACTCTTCTCTAAAGAAGAAATACAAATGGCCAAAAAGCACATGAAAAGATGCTCAACATCACTATTAGGGAAATGCAAATCAAAACTATTATGAGAAAACATCTTACACCCATTAGACTGGCGGCTATTAAAAAAACAGAGGACTACAAGTGTTGGAGAGGATGTGGAGAAATAGGAACCCTCATACACTGCTGGTGAGAATGTAGAATGGTGCAGCCACTGTGGAGGACAGTTTGGCGGTTCCTCAGAAAACTAACTACAGAACTACCATACAATCTAGCAATTCCACCACTGGGGGTATACCCAGAAGAACTGAAAGCAAGGACATGAACAATATATACACACCAATGTTCATTGCAGCTTTATTCACTATTGTCAAAATTTGGAATCAACCCAAATGCCCTTCAACAGATGAATGGATAAATAAATTGTGGTATATACATACAATGGAATATTACTCAGCTGTAAGAAGGAATAAGTATTAACACACATGATAACATGGAAGAATCTTGAGGATGTTATGTTGAGTGAAGCAAACCAGGCACTGAAAGACAAATACTACATGACCTCACTGATATGAATTAAGCAAATTGAGCAGAGTAGCAGACTCACAGAGCTAGAGTCTGGAAGACAGGTTTAGAGGAAATAGAAAGGGAGAGAAGGTTGTGCGCCAATGCCCATATGGGCAAAATCTATGATAAGGGGGAAGTGAGTAGTTGTACAGTGGAGGGGCATGACAGTGTAATGATACTTTTGGTTAGGCGGTGTTAGTTTCTCGGGGGGGGGGAGGGCAGATTGGACTGTCCATGTCTCGGGGGAGGGGTGGGGAGGGAGAAGGTGAACACTGGGAATTGGCGGGTACATAGTTGAAACTACGATGTTGGGAATTTCTTTTGGCAATACAGCAAGTGAACGTTGCTGGTTTGGTGTGTTGGATGTGGGGGACATTCAGGACAGGGCCCATCTGGGACAGGCTTCTAGGAAGTGAGTGTTCATCTTGCCAGAGTATTAGATCAGTGGGTGGAGACCCACATAATGAGTGGCAAGGTGGTGGACTCCCATCCTGGGAAGGCCCACTATGTTCTCAAATAGAAGGGCAGGAGTCTTTTGATAGCATGGAAAGTGCCTAATAGGGGAGGGCAGTCCAGTGTGTCAAGCCCTCTGTGTTTTTGCAAGTAACTGAATTTTTTCCTTCAAGGAGTGAAGCCTGGTGGTTGCCAAGGGTTCCAAGGGGAGGAAGTGGGATGAATAGAATAGATGAAACAGGGCATTTTGGGTGAGATGGAAGTGTTCTACATGCTCTTGCATGGATACAGGACATGTTGAATTGCATCAAAGTTTATAAAAGTGTATGATCCAAAATGGAAACCATAATGTTAACCATTTACCATGATTGGTAGCTATGTTTCAATATTTGTACACTGTCTTCTGTTTATTCCCCCAGTGTCTTACTTTAAATTTATTTATTTATTTTTTCATTTTGTCCTCAAAAAAGTTTTAGGTTACAGAAAAGTTACATACCGAATACAGGAGACATCCTCCCCCCTTTCCCCCTTCCCCTATTAATAACATTTTATATGTGGATGGTACGTTTGTTACAACTGATGTACAAATACTAGGCTAAGTTTCAATTTCAAGAGTAAACTTTCATATGCACAGTCATCAATATCAAGAGCCCATCAATGGACCATCCTTCTTCACTAGTCATTGTCCCTATACTCAGGGGATTCTTGCTGATCTATTAGAGAATGTGGCAGAGCCACCCAGGAGGGTAATTTGATATTCCTTCAATTATTGTGTTAATTTCCACCCACTGTGACAATGCCCCATGAACATTTGAACACATTTATATGCCTTATATGTATGCCCAGGTGAGCTTTCTCCCATGTATCCCCCGTCTCTGACAACCCCTACCAATGAGCCTCCCCTGCCACAGTTGTAACCCATCTGTTTCCAAAACTTCTTCAGAAATGAAGCCAATAAAATAGCCAAATACAATTAACATGAAAATGAAATAATAATGATAGTTTTAAAAAACAGAAATAAAATCCAAGAAAATTAAAAAATAATAATAATAATTTAAAAATAACAATTTGGGATAATAAAAATAATGAAAAAATATTTATAATTTTTTACATTTTCCCTTTCATCACTGTAAGATCTTTGACCTATATGTACAGTACATAATTTTATTGGCTTCATTTCTATAATGCCTAGTATTATAGGGTGCCTAAGAGTTGCCTCCTGGGAGCCTCCTCTTTGCTCAAATGTGGCCTCTCTCTAAGCCAAACTCAGCATATAAATACATTACCTTCCCCCAGCATGGGACATAACTACTGGGGGTGAGCCTCACTGGCACCAAGGGATTACTACCAAGCACCAACTAGCAATGCAACTGGAAAAACACCTTGACCAAAAGGGGGAAAGGATAAAGACAAATGAGTTTATATGGCTAAGAGACTTCAAAGTGAGTTGGGAGGTCATTCCAGAAGTTACGCTTATGCACATCTCAGCAGGATCTCTTTGACTGCCAAAGTAAATATACCCCAAATAGCGGGGCTCCTGAGGGCTCTGGAGACATCCAGACACTATAGTCAGGGCGGATAGCTCAGGAGTTTGGTGCCTTGCCAGTGGGCTCTACTTTGGAATTTATGCTCCAGAGTGACAGAATTGGACTCAGTTGTGGTTTCCCTACACATGGCTCTTCTGTCCTTCTATTTGAACCTATAATTAGTACTAGTTGGTAGATGTATGTCCAAGAGACTTAAATCTTTGGGCTCTCCATGTGTCAGCAGGGTCTCAAATCTCAACAGAGTTGCAACACCTACTCTCCAGTTCATTGTTCTCACCTAGGACAACTAACATGGAGGTGATGATAGACAACTACCATACCAAGGAACCGAGAGAGTCTACAAATGCAATCAAGAGAGTCCCATACATCGGCCCTATGGGATCGCAGCCCCCTCTCAATTAGAGGTGGAGTGGACATCACCATCCCAGAATCCTCAGGATTGGGGAATGAACCATGGACTAAGGTAGACTTACTGGTATTCTACTATAAACTTATTGTGATTCAAGCAATGGAAGAAATTATATGATTATGTGGAGGCAGTGGCCACTGGAGGCTCTGAGGGCAGAGAGAGAGAAAAACAGGTGTAATACAGGGTATTTTTGGGACTTGGGAACTTTCCTGAATGACATTGCAAAGACAAATACAGGCCATTATAAATCTTGCCATAACCTACAGAATTGGGTGGGACACAGTGTAAACTACAATGTGAACTTTAATCCATTCTTAGTGGCAATGCTCCAAAATGTGTTCATCAATTGTAGTGAATGTACCTCACTAATGAAGGATGTTGTTAATGTGTGAAAATGTGGGAGGTGTGGGGAGCAAGGCATATGGGAATCCCCTATATTTTTTACGTGATGTTTGTATAATCTAAGTATCTTTTAAAAAAGAAAATAGAATAAAATTTAAAAAGTAAATAAAATAAAATTTAAAAAATAAAGCATATTACTAAGCTACAGTGGTAAAAAAAAAAAAAAATAGCATAGTACTGGCATAAAGATAGACAGATTGACAAATAGAACTGAATCAAGAACTCAGAAATAGATCCTCACATCTATGGTCAAGCGATTTTTGACAAGGTTGTCAAGCCCACCCAGCTGAGCCAGAACAGTCTATTCAACAAATGGTGCTGGGAGAACTGGACAGCCATATCTAAAAGAAAGAAAGAGGATCCCTATATCAAACCTTATATAAAAATTAACTCAAAGTGTATCAAGGACCTAAATGTAAAAGCAAGACCCATAAAACTCTTAGAAGAAAATGTAGAAAATCATCTTCAAGATCTTGTGGTAGGTGGTAGTTTCTTCAACCTTACACCCAAAGTATGAACAACAAAAGAAAAAACAGATAAATGGGACCTCCTCAAAATTAAACACTTCAGTTCTTCAAAAGATTTTGTCAAGAACAGAAGAAGACAGCCTATTTAATGGAAGAAAGTATTTGGAAACCATGTATCTGATAAGGGTTTGATATCCATATATATAAAGATATCATAAAACTCAACACCAAAAAGGCAAACTACCCAATTAAAAAATGGGCAAAAAACTTGAATAGACATTTCTCCAAAGAGGTAGTACAAATGGCCAAAAAGCACATGAAAAAAACACTCAATATCACTAGCTATTAGGGAAATGCAGATCTCATGTAAAACACAAATATGGGTGATATTGCACAATAAAAATTTTTACAAATTATAAATACAAATATACTAGAGAGAAGGAAAAAGAATAGCAGCTATGTATGGTGAAGAAGCATAGAGAGATTGGGAGTTGATGAGTTTTGTTTGTTTTTTGTTTATTATTATTATTGGAATAATGAAAGTGCTCTAAGAATAACTGAAATGGTGAATGCATGAACATGTGATTACACCAGATACCACTGATTGTACACTCTGCATGGATTTATGCTTTATTAATATGTATCAATAAAATTGATTTGTTAAAAAAACTACAATGAGATACCACTTCACACCTTATAGAATTGCCATTATTAAAAAAAAAAAAAAAAAAAACAGAAAAATACAAGGGCTGGAAAGGATGTGGAGAAACAGGAACGCTCCACTGTTGGTAGGAATGTAGAATGGTGCAGCTTCCATGGAAGACAGTTTGGCAGTACCTCAAGAAGCTGAATATAGAACTGCCATATAATCTTGCAAACCCATTACTAGGGATATATTCAGAAGAAATGAAAGCAAGGACATGAATTGACATTTGCACACCAATGTTCATAGTAGCATTATTCACAACTGCTAAAATATGGAACCAGCCCAAGTGTCCATCACCCAATGAATGTATAAACAAAAGGTGATATATATATACACAATGGAATACTATTCAGCTATAAGAAGAAATGAAATTGGGATACAAATAACAACATGGTTGAACCTAGAAAATATTATGTTGAGTGAAATAAGCCAGACACAAAAGGACAAATATTGTTATGGTCTCCCTAATATAACTAAATACAATGAGTAAAATCATGGAGGTAATATCTACAGCATAGGTTACTAGGAAATAGAAGGTGGGTTGAGAATGGGAGCTGATGCTTAATGTATAGAGCATTATTAATAAGGCTAATTGTAAAAGTGTGGAAATGAATAGAGTTGAAAGTAACACATTATAGTGAGTATAACTAATACTGCTGATTTATAAATGTGATTGTGGCTGAAAGGGGTAGATTGTGGAAGTAAATGTCAATTGAAAGGAAATTAGAGAATGTACAACAGTGATTTTGGTGGTAGATGAAGATGGGGTTTAATAGTATAAATATAAGAATGCTCTTCTTTCAAAAAGTGCTAAGAATATGGAGATACACAGGAAAATTACAATTAATGTAACTTATGGGCGATAGTTAACAGTAATGTTGTAATATTTTGTAGCACTGGCAAGAAGGTATTTTTTCAATACTAAGGGGCAACAATAGGGGGGTAAAAGGGGGCATGGGATTTTTCCTTTTGGAGTAATTAAAATGTTCTAAAATTGACTGAGGTGATGATAGCAAAACTCTGTGATAAAAGTGAAAGCCACTGAGTGTATACTTTGAATGGATTGTACAAAGCATGAGACTGTATAACACAGGGAATACATTGGTGGAAGATAGACTGTGGATAACAGGACAAACATGAGAACAGTCTCTCATGAACGATAACAGATATGTAATACTAATACAGGGTGTTAGTAATCGGGTGGGTTGGGGGGAAAATACACCAAATGTAAGATATGGGCTATTGTTAGTAGTAATATTTTGACAATGCTCTTTCATAATTTGTAACAAATGTTTCACAACAATGCAAGGTGGTGGTGGTGGGGAGATGTATGGGAGCCTTGTAATGATCATATGCATGTTTGTTTGTAAATTCACAAATTTTACTATACAATAAAATTTCACTTAAAAAACATAATCTGGAAAGTGGAAAGTACTAAATGGATTTAAGAAGTTACTATCATGGTGCTCATCATCTATCCCAGTACATCAATGATGCCCACCTCTCCTGTGTGGTAACACAAATCAGCCTCTGCTCCCCCACGTCTTGTTTCCTGGCTGACTCCTACTCAAACTTCAAGACCTATCATCACAGCATCTTTCCTGAAAAGCTTGATCTAGCCTCTCGAGGTTCCCCTTGCCTGTGCTCCCACAGCACCCTGAGCTCTGTTTAGCACTGATTACTGGAGGCTACAATGTCTGTGGACAGGTCAGACCATGGCTGCATTTTTAAGACTTGCACTGCCAGAGTCAGAGCAGGGGCCACCACCACCACCACACACTTCCCATGTGGTACTTCCAAGCTCTGCACTGACCTTTGTCTGCTTGGTCTCCAACACTTCCTCCCCACCTAGCAAACAGGAAACTCCTCAAAATGCTCATAGGTCAGGCTTCATTTACAGACTCAGATACTTTTCTTCCTTTCTTTATAGTATTCAATGGTCTGGTTCTTTTACTACCAGGAGACTCATCAACATGAAAACACATATAGCAACACTCTAAAAACCTTACTAATCAAATATTTTATACAACCCAAATCTTTTGAAGGATAATTACAAATGCACTTTTGTTTTGGAAAAAAAAAAAAAAAAAAGACTTGTATGAGAAAAAGGGTCAGAACATTTTGGGAACAGCGTAATAATATGATGGGATGATAAGACTGATAAATGGAACTTAAAATTTTGGGCATCCAGGAGATGAATACTTGGGTATCTGATAAGCAGGTATAGTAAAATGTGAATGACAGAATCTAGGTGGTGGGTCCATGGGGATTTGCTGCAAAATTCTTTCAGCTTTTTAGGTCTGAAAAGTTTTCATTAAAAAAGCATTGGAGAAAATTCAGTCATAGAAATTCAATTTGTACTACTGACTCTGAAATTAGCTACTTATATGACTTAGGTAACCTACTTGAATTCTGCAAGCCTCTGCTTACTTTCTGGCAAAATGGGACCATGTTTGCCTTACTCATCTTCCAGGATGCTGTGAGGATGAAATGAGGCAACCTAAGTGAAATATTAGCACCTGGCCTGAGAGGCAGACAGGCCTACTGACAGGGGCCAAGGTTCCCTCTGGGCCCCCCTCTGCATTTGCCCTCAAGAGCGCAGTTGCCTCATGGTCCCTTGTGACTTACCTTTTGTTCTCTGTCTCTAAGCACACAGTCATTTTCATATACTGAGCCTCCTTTCGCTCTTCCAAAGTGGCAGACACAAGCGAGAGCTCCCCAAAAAGGGAAACCAGCCAGGTCAGGCGGGAGATGCCACTGAACGCGAGGAAGCCAAATCGATCTTCTTCCAGAGGGCCAGCTGTAGGGGACCACAAATTCATTGGGAACTCGGAAATGAGGAGCTGGAGGGAAGCAGTACAGGGGTGTTGCGGGGCTGGTGGTCAAGAAGAGGTGACCTTGTCTCACAGGGTGGGTGTGAAATAACAATAACACTGATGAAAACTGATGTGGCTAAACAAAACTCCCTCATAAAGGCTTCTCTCTTGTATCTGTTCTTTTAAAATTCAGTTTATTAGTAAAATTAAATGAAAACATTTTCCTGGAAGGAGCAGTCAATCTAGACATATATGACAATGTTTCAGGCTCCTAATTATATATATGTATAGGTACATGTACACATGTATATACATATACACACATATATGTAAGCATGCATATCCTCTAAAGTTAGTGATTTAAAGTAGTCTTGAAAAGAAGTAGGAAAAATCAGGTCAGTATTCTAACAAATATTATATACCTATATGTGCAAATGGCAGTAAGGTGAAAGCATCCTGATAAGTGTGAAGATAATACCATTAAGCTATTTCAATGCCAAGAAAATTTATACAGTATTGTATGTCTTATAGTCTTCATAATTTTCTGTACAAAACTATACTCAAAAGAGCATGTGTTTGAAAAATCGGTTTGGACAAGACAATGCTTTCCTCTGTCCCCAGTCCAAATTTTAAAGATAACTTAAATTCAAATGACCTCCTATCTGTTAGACTGTTCTATAAACCAAACATTTCTTATAGTTTTGATAATGATTTAAACCAACATGTAATGAGGGGCACATTGTAAAAAGAATAACAAGTTATAAATAAAAGCAGACCAAAGCTAGGAGTCTCATATACAACACAGTTTGAACTCGCTAGGACCTAAGTGTCAAATTTACAAAAGGGAGAAGAATCCCTCTGGGCTGGCTTCCTGTCTGCCCTGGTGCTTGGACAGAGTACTGAGCAGTCATTAGAAATTCAAGCTACATAGTGAAAGAGAGCTAAGCTCAAATCTGGCTCTGCCACATAATGGCTGTGGAATCTCTGTGAAGCTCCTAACCTAAGTTTCAGCTTCTTTATCTGTATAATGGGGATAATAAACACCCACTTTATAGGATTGGCAATATGAATTAACATGAGATAATGCATGGCATATACTCAACAGTTTCTAGTACAGCATCATGGTAGTTACTATTATTTGTTGCCAAAACTCTTATTATGTCATCATTTTAAAGGATGAAGATGGATTTTGAAAGGGTTCATTGTATTTTCTGGTAATTCATGAACAGATGAGTGGTTTCACCACTCTCTAATAAGAAGCCAGGTCCGGGTCTCCTTTCTGTAATACAAGCCCTCAGCAAAGACAACCTCAGTATTCCAGAGTGTAGCCAGAAAAGGCTGCAACAGTGGAGTGCATCCAAAGCTGCAGGAGCAGGAGGTACCAGCACACCACATTTCCCCTTGTTGATGGAACTGCTCCAAGATGACCAACATAAAGTAAATAGTAAAAAACGTGTAGGCTTGTAACTTGCTGGGGTAGGAGAGAGGCTATGCCTATTCTATTTGTTCCTCAAAGAGAAGTATAAATATGTTTTTGTATCTGAGCACCCGTCTCCCAGACTTTAATGAAAAAAGGTTTCCTGTACAACTTCCTGTTGAAAAGTTATCTCCAACTTGTTAGGATTTCATAAGAAAAAATTCTGCCTAATAGATTGGACAGAAGCATAAATATGCTTGGGATTTCAAACATACTTTTTACCTTGGCCTACCAAGGAAATCAATCTCATTTGAAGAAAAATAAAAACAGGTATTTTTATTGGTCACTGAAGCATGTGAGAATTCTATTACACTGTTCCTGTGTCAGAGAGTCTTCAGCAGAAATTAATCTAAACTCATGCCCTAGAAAGCTAAGAAAGAACCAGCTGGCCTTTCTGCCTCACCAGTTATGTGCAACCTGCAATCCTGCTTGTAACTGACCTGTGAAGAGAAGAGATCCTTTCAATAGGTCTTTTCCTACCACTTCTTTTTTCAGGAATGCAAATTCCTCCATCAAGAGTTCAACATGTTCTTCATGTAGGATTTTTCCTGTCATGACAAAAATGAGAAAGTGAGTCGTGAATTGGATGTAGCACGTATTCTGTAGTCTGTGCTGGTCTTCCTCCAGCACAGGACAAACAGCACTCTGAACGCTCTGGGGACATGGCCAAGACAACACCCCTACACCTTCCCACACCCCAACAGAAGATGTCAGCTCTAAACTTATGATAGAAATCAAGATCTAAGAAAGCAAGATGGTATCCACCTGTCTTGATAGGTGAGATATAATGAAAGAAGTGTCTGGGAGCCAGCAAAAGTGTTAGCTTCTGTTCTAGACAGAAGGGGGCAGTCCACATAAAAATCTAAGAAATGTGGAGTAGGAAAGGGATTGTCAGAACTAAATGAGGAGAGCTAAAATTAGACTCTTCATTTCAAAGAACTGAGTGAACTAGATGATTTTGAAAGGATACAAGACTGCAGAGAAGATAATGCCTTAATAGTCATAAATAAAATTTTTTATTTAGACAAACTGACAGTATGTGATATACAGAACACAGCAATACTTCTATGACATTCCCACTGAAGATGCACATCCAGAATCTAATCATGAACAAACATCAGACAAATACAAACAAAATAACCAGCCTGTAACCATCCAAAGTGTCAAGGTCATAAAAGTCAAGAAAAGACTGAGGAACTGTCCAGAATGAAAGAGACAAAAAAAAAAAAATGACCTGTCAACTACAGACTATGTGATTCTGAACTGAAACCTTTTGCTATAAAGAATGTTATTGGAACAAACGGTGAGGTTTGAATAGGGTCTAAATAGGAATATATTATGGTTAATTTCCTTATGTTGCTGGTTGTATCATGGTTATACAGGAGAAGGTTTTTGTTTGTAGCAAGTACACATGAAAGGATTAGGGGGTGATGGGGCATCAGGTCAGCAACTCATTCCCAAATGATTCAAGAAAAAAATAGTTCTTTGTACAGTTTTTGCTACTTTTATGTAAGCTTGAGATTGTATCAAGATAAACTTAAAAACAAACAAACATTGTTACAGCAACAAAAATATTAAAACAGGCCAGGAACATCAGTCATGGATTATGAAACAAGAGATAACTTCTTAGAGGGTATAAAAGGGCAATCTGATTATTGGACTTCATTTCTCAGCTCGTTCATTTTCTTCAAACACATTTTTAGCAACATTTTGACACAGTAGTATTTATTACTTGGGTTCATTTTCCAAAATAAGGTTGTTTTTCCTGTTATAGGAGTAATACGTATTTTAGAAATTTGGGGGAGGGGCAGAATTAGAAAAAAGAAATAAAATCACCCATGTGTGATTCCATTTACCAGGGAGAACTACTGCTAACATATTGGTATATTTCTTTCCAGCCATTCTGCTGTGAATTCTCTTCAATGGCTGTGGTCATAAAGTAGATATAAATTACACTATTTGTACTTTTAAAAGTACAAATGAAAATTGTCATTGTAGAAAATTAGGAAATATGGAAGACTATAAGGAAAAAAATAACACCGCTGAGAAGTCTTCCTACATTATAATCACTATTAATATTTTGTTTTATTTGCTTTGGGTTTTTCTTGCATATATGTGATGATGATTTTTATATTAATGTTTAAGCAATATAGGAATGGTCTCAGATCCTAGGTAAAGGATAATATGAAGGAGAGGTCTGGGTAACAGGTTGTTTATGTCACTAACTGGAAAAGGGCACTAGGGAACTTGGTGGGGTTAAAATATATATATTTTGATTGAAGTAGTAGTTACCTGGGTGTATACTTTGCCAAAATTCATTGAACTCTGCACTTAAAATCTCTGCATTTTATGGAAGAAATTTTATCATTGATGTGGAGACAGTGGCCACTGGAGGTGCTGAAGGCAGGGAGAAGGAAAAAGAGGTGTAATATGGGGGCATTTGGGGGACTTGGAATTGTCCTGAATGACATTGCAATGACAGATACAGACCATTATATATCCTGCCATAACCTACAGAATTGAGTGGGAGAGAGTGTAAACTACAATGTAAACTATAATTCACACTTAGTGACAATGCTCTAAATGTATTCATCAATTGCAATGAATGTACCACACCAATGAAAGAAGTTGTTAATGTGGGGAAAGCTGGGAGGTGTGGGGAGTGGGGCACATGGGAGTCCCTTACATTTTTTTATGTAACATATTGTGTAATCTAAGTATCTTTTTAAAAACATAAAAAATATATTTTAAAAAAAGCTAATTAAAAAAGAAAATCTCTGCGTTTTATTGTATACAAATTACATCTCAATTTTTTAAAAGGCCAAGGACTTAGGCCATTTGATATGTTATTCAGATGAATAACATATAAAAATCATTGTTCAAGTTTCTTCAATGGACTTTGTGTTGGTCTATTCAGAGCTGCTTTTGTAGAAAAAGAGACATTTCTCAGAAATTCTCATGCCATATGGTTCTGACTTTGTACCTAGTTTAACCATTGATGCAAGTGCTAGAAAAAGTTTGCACCACTTATTGTTTTGAAGGTGTCAAACATGGCAAGCTATCCCATCTGACTGGCGGGGTAAAGGATGGGGCTCGAGAAACATGCTTCCTAATTCTGAGTAGAGCTCAGAAGCAGAGTAAGAGGAGGTCCAGCACTGCCCTAGGCTGCCAACAGATTCCTTTTATGTGTGTATGGGTGCATCTTAACTTTATGAAAAGAATGATTCTCCATTCCTTTTGCAATATTTAAAATGCAAAAGGTACCCTTAAATTATATGTAAATTATATGAAACTGAAATCTGGTACTGTTTTCTATGGCACCCTGGGAAAAAATGTTGGAACAATCATGGTTCTTAGGAAATTCTTTCTTATATGAAGTTAAGATCTCCATGTCTATAATTCTACCCCTTAACCACTGTAACAACATAACGCAAATCTATTTTCTCTTCCTATGGAGAGCTTTTTTTCTTTTTAAACAAATCAGTTCTATTGATACATATTAATAAAGCATACAATTCATCCAAAGTGTACAATCAATGGTATTTGGTGTAATCACATAGTCGTGCGTTCATCACTTCAATCATTATTAGAGTATTTTCATTATTTCAATAATAATAATAAACAAAAACCAGACAAACAAACAAGAAAATCCCTCGTCTTCTGTGGAGAGCCTTTATAATACTGGAAGACAGCTATCAGATCTATCAGAATTCCATCTGGATTTCTCCTTTAAATTTAATATTTACACTTCTCTTTGTATGTTTTCACAAGTCATTGCTATACTGCTGGTCCCCTGCCTTTTTTTGCCCAAATTATGTGTAACTTTTACCTTTGTAAATGATATGCCATTTTAGGTATGCAGCATTGAATAAGATTCCTATTTTCTGGGCTCTAAACACAGCACTTACCTTTTCAGTTCACTTCCAGCAAGTAAGTTAATAATGTTAATTGAGAATATTTGACAATAAGAGCCCCTCAAGGACAAGGCCCATCTTTTTGTATCTCTAGTACTGAGCAAAATATCTCACTAGTAACATCATGTAAAAGCTGCTTAATAAATGTGTGTAGAATGAGTTATGAATGCCATCTTAGAGTCAAAGGCCATTTTCATTGTTAAGGGCTTTTTCCCTGTTTTTCTTTTTAAGACATTCATAATCTGTACATATCCACCCAGGTTATGTTTGCTTAATGAACTAATACCAAGGCTCTGATTTAACAACGGTCCTTGGCATTTTGTTTCTCATTTTTTAAAAATTAAAGTTGACTTATTTCAATATCCTTCGTTTTTACCCAATGTTGTTTTTCTTTTCCAGGATCCCATCCCCTTAATCTACTGTTGGCTTTGATAGTTTCTCAGATTTTGTTTTTGATGACCTTGACAGTTTTGAGGAGGACTGGTAGGGATTTTTGTAGAATGTCTTTCAAGTGGGATTTGTCTGATACTTTTCTCATGATTATTATAGATTGGGGTAATTTGTTTTAATAGGAAGACCACAGAGGTAAAGTGCCATTCTCATCATATCACATCAAGGGTACATATGGTCAATATGACTTATCACTGATGACACTGACCCTGATCATCAACTGATTGAAGTAGTGTTTGTCTAGTATCTCTACTAGAGTCTTCCTTTCTATAGTATACTACTTGAAAGGAAGTTACTTGCAGAGGACATTACTTTCTGGAGAAATTTGGTCAAAATGTGCTTGATTTTTTATGGTGTCATTTAACTTGTTTCTCTATCCCTGTATTTCCTGTGAACTGGAAGACAGCTTTAAATCACAATTAGATAAACATTTACAAGAATAATTCCTGGGTGACACTGTGTACTTCCAACTCCATCACACCAGACAGCTCTTGGTGTCAAGATGACCCATGCTAAGGATATCTGGTTAGGATGGTGACCAGCAGAGATCTCCATTATAAAAGTATATATATTTTTTTATTTTAAAGCAGTTTTATTGAATATATTCATATACCATACAATCCATCCAAAGTACACAATCAATGGCTTTTAGTATAATCACAGAGTTGTGTATTCATTATCACAATCAATTTTAGAACATTTTCTTTATTGCAAGATAAAGACTTAACATGTGTAGCATACATATTGTCTGCTCCCATATCCCTTTCTTTCCCCTCTTTATGTTGTTTTTCTCTCACTTTACCACTTCATATTTTGCATATCTGTCATGAGGAAAGATGCCAATTTCTTATTCAATTATATTCTGATTCTTATATGAATTAAAGGGTATAATTGTATATTGAGGATAAGTACTTCTGGGTTTTGCATTTACCCTTTTAGTTACCCTTACTCATGATCTTCATTCACACTACTCCAAACCACTCTCTCCTGTCTTTTCCTTTCAACCAGTAGAACACCCTCGAGTAATTCTTGTAGGGCAGGCCTCTTGTTGATGAAGTCCCTCAGTTTCTGTTTATCTGTGAATATTTTTAACTCTTCCTGATTTTTGAAGGACAGTTTTGCCAGAAGTTGTGGTTTGAGTCTTTTGTGGACGCCAGAAAAATTCTGTTCTAAGAGCTATTCCATTCCTGTGAGTGTAAAACTATTTTAGGTGGGACCTTTTGATTAAATTACTTTAGTCAAAGGCCTTTGATTAGATTGCATGATGCAGGTTGGGTCTTAATCCTCTTATTGGAGTCTTTTATAAACCAGAAGAATAAAAAGCCACAGACACAGAAAAAAGCAGCAGAGACAGAGAGGAACCCAGAAGAACATTTTCATTACCCAAAAGGAAAAACCCCATACCCCTTAGCAATCTTCTCTCAATCTCTCTATCCTTTCCAGCCCTACATAAGGCTAATCTATTTCTGTCTCTATAGATTTATATTTACATTTTGTATAAATGGAATCATACAATATGAAGTACTTTTTGCCTGGTTTCTTCCACTTAACACAGTGGTTTTTTTAAAATTACTTTTTTAATTAAAGAAGTTGTAGGTTTACAAAAAGTCATGAAAAAAATATAACATTCCCATATACCTCCCTATTGTTGATTCTTTGCATTAGTGTGGTACCTTAGATACAACTGATAAAGGAATACTGAAATAGTATTATTGACTATAATCCATAGTTTACATTAGGTATATTTTTCCCATACGCCACCCTATTATTAACACCTTGCAATAGTGTCATACATTTGCTATAATTCATGAAAGAACACTCTTATACTTGTACTATTAATAATGCCAGTACAGCTAAAAGAGAAGGTCCTGAGAGTCAGAAGCTGAAATCAGCGGAATCCACAGAAGCTAAGAGAGAAAAGCCACAGATGGAGCAGCCTAAAGCTGAAAGCAATGAGGCCTGGAGGAGAAGGCAGAGACTGGAAGATGCCACCATTGTGCAATGCCACATGGGAGGAATCCAGGATTACTATCAGCCAGCCCTTGAGGAGAAAAGCATCGCCTGATGGAGGCTTGCTTTGGACATTTTCTCCACCTCAAAATTGTAAGCTTATAAGTTAATAAATCTTCACTGTAAAAGCCAATCCATTTCTGATATATTACTTAGCAGCATTTAGTAAACTAAAACACGGGATAAAGAATTTGGGGCTAGCAGTTTTTTCTTTTTCAGTACCTTAAATATATCATACACTGCCTTCTTGTCTCCATGGTTTCTGATGAGAAGTCAGCACTTAGTCTTATTGAGTATTCCTTTCATGTGACAAGTTGCTCTTCTCTTGCTGCTTTCAGAATTCTCTCTTTTATTTTTGGCATTTGACATTCTGGTTAGTATGTGTCTCGGAGTATGTCTATTGGATATATTCTGTTTGGAGAATGTTGTGCTTCTTGGACATGTATATTTATGTCTTTTATAAGAGTTGAAAAGTTTTTGGCCATTATTTCCTTAAATATTCTTTCTGCCCCTTTTTGCCTTCTCTTCTCCTTCTGGGAAACCCATGATAAGTAAGTTTGTGTGCTTTTGTACTGTCACTCAAATCCCTGAGACACTGCTCATTTTTTTTCTATTCTTTTTTCTATCTGTTCTTCTGACTATATGATTTTTTTTTTTCTTTTGAAAGAATGTTTAGGTTACATAAATGTTACATCGAAAATATAGGGGGATTTTCATATACCACACCCCCCCACACTTTCCACCTTTAACATCTTTCGAACATATATCGAAGCACTGCTACTAACCATGGTCAATAGTTTACTTATAGTTTACACTTTGCACCGCACAATTTTATAAGTTTTGACAAAATGCATAATGGCCTGTATCTGTCATTGCAATGTCATGCAGGACAATTCCAATGTATCAAAAATGCCCCATGTTACACCTATTCTTCCCTCTTCCTCCCCTCAGAACCTCTGGTGGCCACTGACTTTATAGCAATGTTACAAGTTCTTCCATTGCTAGAATAGTAAGTCTACTTTAGTCCATAGTTGCTTTCCTCCTTTATGTTTGTTCATTCCTCAATCCTGAGGATTTGGGGATGGTGATGCCCACTCTGTTTCTGACTGAGAGGGGGCTTAGATCCCATGAGGCACATGGATAGAACTGTCTTGCTTGCAATTGTAGATACTCTCTTGTTTTGGGGGATGGGCATTGTCTATCATCATCCTTTTGTTAATTGTCCTGGCACTGACTATATAATTTTGATTGTCCTGTCTTCCAGTTCGCTGATTTTTTTCTTCTGTATGTTCTACTATATCCTCTAGTGTATTTTTGTCTCTACTATTATGCCTTTAATTCCCATAATTTATGTTTCTTTTTATACTTTCAAATTCTTCTTTATGCTCACACATTGTCTTAATATCCTTTATCTCTTTGTGCATCTTCATCTCCTTGAATTGATTTAGGAGATTTGTTTGAACATCTTTATTAATTGTTCCAACTTCTGAGTCTCCTCTGAAGTTTTGTTCCCCTGACTGAGACATATCTTCCTGTTGCTTAGTATGGCTTGTGCTTTTTTTGCTGATATCTAGGCATTTGATTCTCTTGATGGGTTAATTCTGAAGGTCCATTTCTCTCTTGTCTAGGGCTTTATTGCTAATTAGCTTTGGGTTAAGCCTCTTCTTTGATGCTTGGTCTAACTTATTGTATACCTTTAGAATAGCCTGTGCTTAAATGTTCAGATTTTCTCAGCTCTTCTTCATCTTATTCTGACCCCTGGTAATGCAGTACAATTTTTAAGACTGTACTTTTTGTGCAATTGTTTCACCTCCAGGAGTGAGCTTCATTTTCTCTGTTCCTTCTCCAGAAATCTTGATCTATTGTTTTTGTGCAGCCTTCTCCACAACTCCTATGATTTTTTAAAAATCTCTCTTTTACTCAGTTTCCCGTTTTTCTTAACTTTTCAGTTTTGGGACCCATCCTATCTTACAGCAGTTCAGTTTAACACCTCCTCCCCACCACCCCCCTGCCTTTTTTTTTCTGCTTCATGCTTCATGTTTTAAAGGGTATCGTGCCCCAGGGAGCCAGATGGGGTCAATCCAGAAAGGTGGGGCACTTCAGAAAAGTCCATTGGCCTTTAGGTGGTCCAGCTGACTGAAACTGGATTGGTCAAAACAACTGCTACCAGCCTTTCTACGGCAGTCTCTCTTTTTTGTCCCTTGAGGGCCCCTTTGCATGCAGCACTCCTCAGCAGCTTGTGTTCCACCCTGGGTTTCTGCAGATATAGGTCCTTGTGGCTGAATATGTATGGAGGTTTAACTTGTTGCTGTGATTTGGTCTACAGTTTCTGTCCGCAGTGAGAGACACCTGGGCCATGATACCTCTGTGTGACTTCAGAGCTGCGTGGGACTGAATGAGGGGGAGGGGAAATGGGAACAGACTGGTGATCTGGGATGGACTTCTACCTGAGATTTTTCTGTTTCTTTGATTCAGCATTTGTGGAGTTATTCTTTAGTCTCTTATGCCTTCCAGAGTTGAAAGCAAGTGGAATCTGTCCTTTTATTTGTTTTTATCTCTGGCAAGCCTTTTTTAAAGGGATATTTATGTTGCCAGATTGATGACACCACTCCTAATACTACATTTGCAATTAGAAAGAAATCTACAGGGCATACGTTGGCATCTTGTACCTTCTCCATGGACATCTGTGCCATGAGAAATAATACACAAAGGTGATGACTCCAAAGCTCCCCCAACCTCTCATTCGCCTCTGCATTCATTCATTCATCTGCTTGCTCAATAAACATCACCTGAAGGCCCACTAAGTTCTAGGCACTGAGTAGCTACTGGAGCACAGCTCAGGGGTGGAGAAGGACTGGTGGGGAAAGCCAGTTTCAATGCCAAGTGATTAGTCAATGTTGGTGACAAGCACAAAGTGCTTTCTTTGTGATTATCATTATAATTTTCACCATAGTTTGTTTACATATTAAAGACTCTCAATAGCAAATGCTGTAACAAAGAGTTTGTACTTTAAACTTTAACTAGCTCCTCTAATTCCTAAAAACTCTAGGTGCCTCCATAAGGGAGATGGCCAGTAATTGTGAAAACATGAAAACCCCTAGAGGGCAGTACAGTTTAGGGAAACAAATGTGGACTTTGAAGACTGACAACCTTGAATTCAAATCTCTAATGCCCACTTATTGGCCCTGCTATTAGCTTTTAACTTCTCTGAGCTATGGTTTTCTATACATAAAGTAGAGAAAATAACTACCTCCAAGAGTTTCTCAGAGAATTATAGAAAATAACTTAAATGAAAAGCTTAGCAGAGCTCCCAAGTTCCTGACAGAGTAAATATTTAATAAATGGATTTTCTTCTTGAGAAATAACAAAACCTACAAAGTTTGTATATAAGTCAGTCAATTACTATAATTTGGGCATGTTTATGTTAGCCAATGTAAATATCACATGAACAAAACAAAAATAATATCACAACACTAAGCATAATACTAGTGTAAAAGAGGCTGCTCAGCCTCAACCATGAGTTTGCAAATACCCAACCACCCTGCCTTGCTCTCCTTTCCCTTTGCCCCCTCCCACCACCTTACCCCCTCCCACCATTGACAGGCCATAACCATTTGCCTATAATATGGCAGGTGAAGAGGGAGCTGGGAGCCCACAGGTACACCCACAGATCCTG
The DNA here is from genome assembly GCA_026826555.1 of Tolypeutes matacus. Lineage (NCBI taxonomy): Eukaryota > Metazoa > Chordata > Mammalia > Cingulata > Chlamyphoridae > Tolypeutes > Tolypeutes matacus. The sequence goes on along the minus strand of JAKSZT010053769.1, from coordinate 31,628,596 downwards.
AGGAGGCCAGGGCAACATATCTGAAAAGAGGGTTCAGTTTTAAAGGGATCAAAGATGATACCCCAGAAATATTGGAGAAGGAAGAGAGTCCATATTTCAGACAGACAGACATACATCACCTTTCTGCTCAGCCAGCTCCCAGAGTTCTTGAGCTGCTACCCTAGACAACGTCATGGGGTATTCCACAAGGACATGCTTGCCGGCATCAAGGAACTGCCTTTGGAAAACAAGATAAATATAGGGAAAGCACATTTCATATAAGTGTCACTAAAATGCTTTGCTTCAAATGCACAAGAGTCTAAAGGTTTGCCCACTACACTCCTTTCTGTGCAGATGTTTCATGAAGAAATGGGGGTAGGAGTCAACAGTAGAGAACATGAAGGAAGAATTATACCTCACATTATCATCTATTACTTTTGTGAGAGAATGACTTTCTAATTATGTATTCATTTGAACATGTATTCACTTGCTCCTTCATTCATTCAACTTAATACCAGTTACCAGTTACTCTGGAGGAGAAATAAACACTATTAATAGGCAAATTACTTATACTACATGATAGCTATAAAAACCACAAAACCCACTAGCTAGCTCCACCTGAGGTTGACTAAAAAGACTACAGTCATTTGAACTGGATCTTGAAGTATGAGTAGGAGTTTTCCAGGTAAAATGGCATGAAGACAATTTCACTTTGAGCAGCATGTTCAGGGCTTTTGATGTCTTTGTTCATTTGGGGAATGGTGTGAAATTCTGTGTAGCCAGAGAGCAGGCTACAGGGAATGGAAGGAAATGATGTTAGGAAGTAGGCATAAACTGTAAAGGATCTATAATGCTGTGCATAGAAGTTTGGATTTTATTCTCTAGATACTGGGTGAAAATATTTATAATGGGATTTACGTGATCACTTTTGTTTTTAAAGAAAAAACCATGATACCAGAGAAAGTCAAGGGGACCCAAAGAAAAGTGTTTTTGTCCACAGTAAAGTTGAGCAGTAATTAGAGAGCAGCTTAGTCCTGAGGAACAGCATAGTGATAGCAGCTGTAGTTTAATGTAAGAACCCAGAAGGGAAGCGGAGAGGGAAGGAGGCAGCTGACCTGGCTCTGTCAGCTGTCATGTCTTGCCTAGGGCTGTTCCTTCTGGGCTCAGTCCCATCAAATGTTTGACAGGCTCCAAACATTGCATTGACAAGATGGACAGGGGGACACTTCTTTACTTTCTTCCTATTCTACAATGCCTTTTACTCTTTTTGATTTTACCACTACCTCCCTTCCCCAACTCATCTCATGGCAAAAAAAAAAAAAAAGAAAAGAAAAAAAAAAAACCTTCATATTAAAGGAACTCTTGAGGATAGTTCATGACCTTGAAAGTACAAAAGATAGAGGGACTTCCAGGAAGATGGAAGATTAGAGAGACACAGCACTCACTTCTCTCCCAGAAAAATAGCTAGAGGACAGGCAGAAATGACCTGAAAAAATGTTTTTGGGTTTAGGGCCCCAGCAGAAGGCTGGACACCACCCAGAAAAGAAAGGGGCAAAGGAAACGAATCTCAATGTGAAAAATCTGTGAAGGAAATCTGCAGCTACAGCTGCAGCCAGCACCCATTCCCCCACCTTTGGAGCAGATAGCTTTGAATTCTCTGACCTCTGGCTGGCAACTATGGACAGAGGGGATGCAGGGAAGAGAGAGGGATGAAGTCTGAGGCTGATTCACCTTTTGGCCAACAAATTTGGTCTGCTGTGTCCTATGAGCCCTATCAGGCCAGGCAGGGCCGCACCATTGTTTGCCTTGGGACAAAAGAGTTCCACCTCTCACAAACACCCTCCCTACTGTCTGGGATTGGTTGTTAAGGATGCAGAGGGAAGTGGAATTATTTCCTAACCTGGAAAAGAGAGGGGACTGCAAGCAAAGGTTGGAGAACAGCCTCTGAGAAAGTTTGATTTGTGACGCTCTGAATAGGCTTAAGGTAGGATCCTCTGTCACATCATAGTGGTCAGTGTTGCGGTGAATACATTCTGACCAAGGTTTGAAATGAGAGGGCTGTCAAAGAGCGCCACTGGCTGGCAGACCATAGGAAGTATATGTGATGAAATTAAAATAAGAGGCTTTTTCTGGCCTTTAGAGTCTCCCTCCCCAAGGCCCTTGGAAGTGGGTCTGCAACCCATTACTAAAGTCATGGTCCAGATTGAGGAACTAAACAGGGATAATCCTAAAGAGCTAGAACAGATTGAACCAAGAATCAAAGAACAGCAGGCTCCTGACACAAAACCCCTACACAAGAGAGAAATGGCATCAGAGTAAACTCACCATCATAATCAGATGTCGAGAAATCAACAAAAAATTATAAGACATCCTAAGAAAATGGAAGCTATGGCCCAAGCAAAAGAATATATGAAAGTCCTAGATGAGACACAGGATTTGAGACAACTAAACAAGATTTGTATAAACTTCCTAAATCAAATCAACAAGTTGAAAGACAGTATGGCTAAAGATATAAAGGACATTAAGAGGACACTGGGAAAATACAAAGAAGAATTTGAAAACCTGAATAAAAAATTAATAGAGCTTATAGCAATGAAAGACATAGTAGGTGAGATCAAAAACACTATAAAGGCATACAACAGCAGATTCAAAATGACAGAAGAATGAGTAAGTGATGCAGAAGACAGAACAGCTGAAATTGAAGAGAGAGAACAGAGAGAGAAAAGAATTGAGTAGGGATCAGGGAATTGAATGATAACACGAAATGCAACAATGTACATATCATGGGAGTTCCAGAAGGAAAAGAGAAGGGAAAAGGGGCAGAAAGAGTATTTGGAGAAATAATGGCTGAAAATTTCCCAAGACTCAGGAAAGAAATGAATTTACATGTTGAAGAAGCACAGCATACCCCAATCAGAACAAATCCAAAGAGATCCACTCCAAGACATATACTACTCAGATTGTCAAATGCCAAAGATAAAGAGAAAATTCTGACAGCATCAAGGGAGTAGCAAACCATCACATATAAGGGATGCAAAGTAAGACTTAGTGCGGATTTCTCATCAGAAACCATGGAGGCAAGAGGACAGAGATATGATATATTTAAGGTACTGAAACAGAAAAACTGCTAGCAAAGAATACCCAGCAAAACTGTCCTTCAGATATGAAGGTGAGTTTAAAATATTCACAGGTAAACAGAAACTAAGAGAACTCATAAAAGAATCCCTGGCTTTGCAGGAATCATTAAAGGGAGTCTTACAGTCCAAAAGAAAAAGACAGGAGAGAGGCTTGGAATAGAGTGTAGAAGGGAAGACTATCAGAAAGGATAACCAAATAGTAAAAAGACAGATGAAAATAAGATATGACATATGAGAGGCAAAGAATAAAATGGTATAAGTGTATAATGCATTTACAGTAATATCATTGAAAGTGAATGGATTAAACGTCCCAATCAAAAGACATACACTGAGAGAATCGATAAAAAACATGAGTTATCCATATGTTGTCTACAAAAGACTCACCGTAGATCCAGGGATAAAATCAGCTGAAAGTGAAAAGTTGGCAATAGATATTCTATGAAAGACAGTAACCAAAAGAGAGCAGGGGTAGCTATACTAATACTGGACAAAACAGACGTTAAATGCAAAAAAAATTCTGAGACTCAGAAGGCCATTATATATTAATAAAAGGGACAATCCACCAGGAAGCAGTAACAGTCATAAATATCTATACACCTAACCAGGTTGCCCTAAAATACATGAGGCAAACTCTGGCAAAACTGAAGGGAGAAACAGACATCTCTACAATAATAGCTGGAGATTTCAACACACCACTCACATCATTAGATAGACAGAAGATCAACAAGGAAACAGAGAATCTGAACAACATATTAAACAAGCTAGACCTAACTGACATATACAGAACATTGCACCCTAAATCAGCAGGTTACACAGTCTTCTCAAGTGCTCATGGATCTATCTTGGTATATACCACATGTTGGGTTACAAAGCAGGTCTCAATAAAAATAAATGGACTGAAATTATACAAAGCACCCTCTCGGATCATAATGGAATGCGCTTGAAATCAGTAATAGAAAGGAAAGGAGAAAATTTGCAAATGTGTGGAGATTAAACAACACTCCTAAACAATCAATGGGTAAAAGAAGAAAATTGTAAGAGGAATTAGTAAATATCTTGAGACAAATGAAAACAAGAACACAACTTATCAAAACGTATGGGATATAGCAAAGGCAGTGCTGAGAAGGAAATTTATAGCCCTAAATACAAATATTAAAAAAGAAGAGCTCAAATCACACTTAACTGAACACCTGGAGGACTAGAAAAAGAACAGCAAACCAATCCCAAAGCAAGTCAAAGGAAAAAAAAAAAAAGATTAGAGCTGAAATAAATGAAATTGAGAACAACCAAAACAACAACAATAACAAAAACAATAGAGAAAATCAACAAAACCAAAAGCTGGTTCTTTGAGAAGATCAATAACATTTTTGTAAGCAAATGCACATATATGCATATACATTTATATATCATTTTGCAAATGTTGGTATGTATTGTGAAAATTTTGATTTTTACCCACAATAAAAAAAATAAAAAATAAATAAATAAATAAAAATAAAAAAAAATAAAAAATAATAAAATTGGCAAACTCATAGCTAGAATAACAAAGAAGAAAAGAAAGATTCAAATAAATAAAATAAGAAACAAAAGGAGGGATGTTACTACTGACCCAACAGAAATAAAAAAGGATCAAAAAAGGATATTTTAAGAAACTGTATACCAACAAAAAAGACATTCTAGTTAAAACTGACAAATTCCTAGAAACACACTAACAACCTACATTGACGCTACAAGAAACACAGGAACTCAACAAATGAGTCACATTTAAAGAGATTGAAATACTCATCAAAAATCTCGCAACAAAGAAAAGTCCAGGTCCAGATGATTCACAGGTGAATTCTACCAAGCATTTCAATAAGAATTAACACCAGTCCTGTTTAAACTCTTCCAAAAACTGAAGAGGAGAGAAAAGCACCCAACACATTTTATGAAGCCAACATCACCCTAATACCAAAGCCAGATAAAGATACAAGAAATGATAATTACAGAACAATCTCTCTAATGAACACAGATGCAAAAATTATCAAGAAAATACTTGCAAATAGACTCCAACAACATTTTAAAAGACTTATACACCGCCACCAAGTAGGATTTATTCTTGGTATGCAATGATGGTTCAACACAGAAAATCAATAAATGTAATACATCACATTAACAAATTGAAGGAAAAAAACTCCTCAATTAATTCAGAAAAGGCATTTGACAAAATACAGCATCCTTTCTTGATGAAAAAACACTCTGAAAGATAGTAATAGAAGGAAAGTTCCTCAATATGATAAATGACATATATGAAAAATCCACAGCCAATATCAAAATCAATGGGGAAAGGTTGAAAGCTTTCACTCTAAGATCAGGAACAAGACAAGGATGTCCTTGTCACCACTGTTATTCAACATTGTACTGGAAGTTCCAGCTAGAGCAATCAGCCAAGAAAAAAAAATAAAAGGCATTCATATAGGAAAAGAGGAAGTGATACTCTCACTATTCACAGATGACAAGATCCTATATTTAGAAAATTCCTAAATGTCTATGACAAAGCTACTTGAGCTAATATACTAGTTCTGCAAAGTGGCAAGATACAAGATCAACATGCAAAAATCACTAATGTTTCTGTGCACTAGTATTTTAGTGAACAATCTGAGGAGGAAATCGGGGGGGGGGGGGATTCCATTTACAATGGAAACAGAAAGATTCAAAAACCTAGGAATCAATTTAACCAAAGATGTATGGACCTATATTCAGAAAACTACAAAGCACTGCTAAAAGATATAAAAGAAGACCTACACAAATGGAAAGACATTCTGAGTTCATGGATTAGAAGACTAAATATCATGAAGATGTCAATCCAACCCAAACGGATTTACAGATTCAATGCAATACCACTCAAAATTCCAACAGCCTACTTTACATAAATAGAAAAGGCAATTACCAAATTTATTTGGAAGGGAAAGGATACCCAAATAGTAAAAAACATCCTTAAAAAGAAGAGTGAAGTCGGAGAACTCTCATTGCCTGACCTTGAAACATATTACAAAGCAGCAGTAGTCAAAACATTAAGATAGACACATTGATAATGGATAAAGAATTGAGAGTCCAGAAATAGACGCTCACCTCTACGGCCAATTGGTTTTTGACAAACCTACCATGTCCACATTACTGGGACAAAACAGTCTCTTCAACAAATGGTGGTGGGAGAACTGGATATCCATAACCAAAAGAATGAAAGAGGACCCCTATCTCACTTCCTACACAAGAATCGACTCAAAATGGATCAAAGACCTAAATATTAAAGCCAGGACCTTAAAACTACTCTAAGAAAATGTAGAGAAACCTCTTCAAGATCTTGTGGTAGGTAGTGGTTTCTTGGACCTTATTCTAAAAGCATAAGCAACAAGAAAAAATAGATAAAAAGGACCTCCTCAAAATTAAACGTTTGCATCTCAAAGGACTTTGTCAAAAGGGTGAAAAGGCAGCTGACTCAAGGGGAGAAAATATTTGGAATTCACCTACCCGATAAGGGTTTAATATCCATGATATAAGAAGTTACAACTCATAAATAAAAAGACAAACGACCCGGTTTAAAAATGGGCAAAAGACTTGAAAAGACATTTGTCCAAAGAAGAAATATAAATGAAAAAACACATGAAAAAATATGAAAAGAACAAAGAACATGAAAAAATGTTCAACATCATTAGCGATGATAGAAATGCAAATCAAAGCTATAATGAGGTATCATTTTACAACTATTAGAATGGCCACCATTAAAAGAGAATTTAAACTACAATGTAAATGTTAATCCATGCTTAGTGGCCTGCTCCAAAATGTGTACATCAATTACAATGAATGTACCACAACAATGAAGGATGTTGTTAATGTGGGAAAATGTGGGAGGTGTGGGGAGCAGGGCATATGAGAAGGCCCTATATTTTTTATGTAACATTTATGTAATCTAAGTATCTTTAAAAAATAATACAAAATTTTTTTAAAAAATAAAAAGACCAAAAACTACAGGCGTTGGAGAGAATATGGAGAGATAGTAATGCTTATTCACTGTTGGTGGGAATGTAGAATGGTACAGCCACTGTGGAGGACTGTTTGGCAGTTCCTAAAGAAATCTGAATATAGATTTGTCATGTGACCCAACAATATCACTACTAGGTATATACCCAGAAGAACTGAGAGCAGTGACACGAACAGACCTCTGCATACCAATGTCCACAGTGGCGTAATTCACACTTGCCAAAAGATGGAAACAACTCAGGCATCCATCAACCAATGAATGGATAAACAAAATGTGTTGAATACATATAATAGAATATTATGCAGCTGTAAGAAGAAATGAAGTTGTAAAGTATATGACAACATGGATGAAACTGGAGGACATTATGTTGAGTGAAACAAGCCAGACACAAAAGGAAAAATACTGTATGATTGTGCTTTGTGAACTAAATATTGTGTGTAAACTCAGGAAGTTAATGACTAGAATAACAGTCACCAGAAAATAAAATGTTGTTAGAGAATGGAGAGCTGAGGGTTAATCTGTGCAGAATTGGTAGGAAAAAAAAAATGTTGTTCATAAATATTTGGAAATGAATAGAAATAATGAAAGTATATCATAGTGTTTATAACTATCAGTGCTAATATATAGGTAGGACAGTGGTTGAAATGCAAAGTCTAAGGTTAAGTATATTACTATAAGGAAAGCTAAACAATGTAACATGGGACTGTACAGCATAGGGAAACCTCATATGAAATATGAATATGGGTAATATTGCATATATGTTTTTCTTTGAAACTGTACAAATGTATGTTAATGTTACAAGATGTTAATATCAGGCAAAAATATAACCAAAGTAAAGTATGGACAGTAGTGTATAGTAACATATTATTAATCTTCCATTAAGGGTTAACAAAAGGAAATATACTAAGTGAAGGAAACAACACAAAGTACTATATACTGTTTGACTTCACCTATACAAAATATAAATACGAATACATTAGAAAGACAGAAACAGAATAACAGCTATGTACAGCTGGGGAAGCATGGAGAGATTGAGAGGTGAATATTAAAGGGTAGAGCTTTTTTTTTTGGTCTGTTTTTTGTTTTTTATTATTATTATCATAAAAATAATGAAAATGCTCTAATAACGAAGTGATGAATGCACAACTATATGAATACACCAAATAACACTTGTTGTATACTCTAGATGGATTGAACACATTGGATGGATTGTATGCTTTATTAATATGTATCAATAAAATTGATTTTTTAAAAAGTAAGCGCAGGAAAGTGGATATGGTTTAAGCGGTTGAGCTCCCACCTACCACATGGGAGTTCCCAGGTTGGGTTCCCAGTGCCTCCTAAAGAAGACGAGCTGACGCAACAAGATGATGCAACAAGAGACAAGGAAGAAAACAAAATGAGAGACAGAACAAAGCAAGGAGCAAAGGTGGCTCAAGCGATTAGGTGCCTCCCTCCCACATCTGAGATCCCGGGTTCGGTTCTCAGCACCTCCTAAAAAAGAGAAGACGAGCATACAATGAAGAGACACAACAAGTGCAAACAATGAGGGAGTGGGGAGAAATAAATAAAATAAATCTTTAAAGAAAGAAAGTATAAAGGATAAAATGTTAGAAACTCATCCAGTCTAGAACAGAGAATGGCAATTCACCTAGTCATATAAAAGAAGCTTGTTCTCTCTCCTAAGTCATATGATGAGAAGGCAAGAACTGTTTAAACTACTCTTAGTAAGTTTTTTATAAAGAAATATAATACTTAAATTCTTAATGTCTCTAATGTTCTAAAATACAGCGTACAAAGTAAATATTAACATTACTATTTTTTTCATTTTCCTATACATTTATAACTGACAATGAGAGGTTTTTTTTTCCTTTGTTGTCTTATTTTAATAAATTCTGCACCACCCCAATCTTTAGCAACTACACCCTGGTCAGTTAGCAGCCATCAATATCAGAGCAAGGCCTTCTGCCACCAAAAATATGACTCACTGAAGGCTCAGAAAATGCTTAGCATTTTTAGAAAAGAATTATTTTAAATTAAGGTATGGACTTCCGGGAAGATGGTGGACCAGTAAGACACGGGAATCTCTTCTCCACAAGAATAGCTAGAGGACAGGCTGAAACAGCCCCGAAAAAGATCTTCTAGGGTTTAGGACAGCAAGTGAAGGCTGCACACCACCTAGAGGAGAGAGACAAAAGAGGGAAATCGCGATGACAGAATCGTGAGTTGGAAGTAGCAGGTTCTGCTGCTGCCAGCGCCCTCCCCCACAAGCCACAGAATTCTCAGGCCTATGGGCCTGCGACCACAGACAAAGGGGGCTCCAGGGATCTACCACTCCTGGAAAGGGGAGAGAAAGGGACACAGCCTGTAAACTGTGCTGACCTGTAAATTTGGGCTGCAGAGCCCCACGGACCCTTCCACACGGCAGTTTGCCCTGGGAGCCTAGGAAGGACTGGAGAAATCCGACCCTCGCAACCTCCCTATCTTCTAGCCTGGACTAATTGTTGAGGACTCCACAGGAGAGGGGAGAGAGAGCCTGGGGCTGACCCTGCTTTTGACACCCAGGTTTGGTCTGCGCTGTCCCGAGAGCCCTTCCAGACCAGGTGGGGCTACACCATTGTTTGCCTTGGAGCCTGCAAGGGGCTAAAGATATACAAACCTCCCAATCTCCTCCTCTACTAACAGGGACTGATTGTTGAGGATTCAGAAGGGAGTGAAAATATTTCCTAGCTAGGAAAAGGGGGGCGCTATGGGAGAAGTCTGGAGAACTGTCTCAGAAAGTTTGAATCACAGGGCTCTTAGCCCCCAGACAGGAAGCTCTATCACATTGATCTGGTTTGTGTCACAACAAATACGCTCCGACCAAGCACTGAATTGAGAGCTGCCAACAAGTGATATCTCCTGGCAGACCAAGGAAGTGCACATAAGAAAATTAATAAAAAGGAAAGGCTTTTCCTGGCCTCTATACCCTACCGGCCTAAGGCCCTAGGAAACGACTCTACAACCAATTACTGGGTCCAGTGCCCAGTTTTGAGCAACCAGCAGAACAATCCTAACAATCAAGGTTGAGCCAAAAATCAGAGCTGTGGTAACGCAAAGCGTACTGCCAATAAAACCCGATAAAAGAGAAAGAGATAGAGCATCTAAGTAAAATACAACCTAACCAGATGCCTAAGCACCAGCAAAAAATTATGAGCCATGCTAAGAAAATAGAAGACATGGCCCAAGAAAAGGAATACAGAGAAATCCCAGAAGAGATGCAGAATTTGAGAGAACTAATCAGTGAGATGAGCACAAATTTCCAAAATCAAATTAATGAGATGAAAGACAATATAGTTAAAGAGATCAATGACATCAAGAAGATACTGAGCGAACGCAAAGAAGAATTTGAAATCCTGAACAGAAAAGTAACGGAGTTCATGGGAATGAAAGACACAATAGGTGAAGTCAAAAACACATTTGAGGCATACAAGAGCAGACTCGAAATGACAGAAAAAAGAATAAGTGATACCGAACACTGAGCAGCTAAAATTCAAGAGAGAAAAGAACAGAGAGAGATAAGAATGTAAAAAATTAAGCAGGGGCTCAGAGAGTTGAATGACAACACAAAACACAACAACATATGTGTCATGGGAGTTCCAGAAGGGGAAGAGAAAGGAAAAGGGGCACAAAGAGAATCTGAAGAAATAATAGCTGAAAATTTCCCAAATCTCACGAAAGAAATGAACTTACATGTCCAAGAAGCACACTGTACCCCAATGAGAATAAATCCAAATAGACCTATGCCAAGACATATATTATTCAGAACGTAAAATGTAAAAGATAAAGAGAAAATCTCAGAGTAGTAAGAGAGAAGCAGACAATCACGTACAAAGGACGTCCAGTAAGACTTAGTGCAGATTTCTCCTCAGAAACCATGGAGGCGAGAAGACAGTGGTATGATACAATTAGGAAACTGAAAGAGAAAAACTGCCAGCCGAGAATTCTTTATCCAGCAAAATTGCCCTTCAAAAATGAAGGTGAACATAAAGTATTCACAAACAAACAGAAACTAAGAGAGTTTGCAAAAAAGAATCCACCTTTGCAGGAAATATTAAAGGAAGCCTTAGAACCTGAAAGAAAAAGACAGGAGAGAGAAGCTTGGAAGAGAGTATAGAATAAAGAAGAGCAGAAAGGATAACAAAAAGAGTAAAAAGAGAGACAAAAATAAGATGACATATGAAAACCAAAGAATAAAATGGAGAAAATAAATAGTGCATTTTCAGTAATATCATTGAATGTGAATGGATTAAATTCCCCAATCAAAAGATACAGGCTGACAGAATGGATAAAAAAACATGAGCTATCCATATGCTGCTTACAAGAAACTCACCTCAGACCCAGGGATACAAACCGGCTGAAAGTAAAAGGTTGGAAAAAGATACTCTACATGAATAGTAAACAGAAAATAGCAGGGATAGCTATACTAATATCAGACAAAACAGACTTCAAATGCAAAAAAGTGATAAGATTGAGGAAGGCCATTATATATTAATAAAAGGAACGATCCTCCAGGAAGATATAATAGTCATAAATATCTACGCACCTAACCAGGGTGCCCCAAAATATATGAGACAAACTCTGGCAAAACTGAAGGGAGAAATAGACATCTCTACAATAATCATTGGAGACTTCAACAGCCCTCTCATATCATTACATAGATCAACAAGACAGAAGATCAACAAGGAAACAGAGAACATGAACAATATGATAAACAAGTTAGACCTAACAGACATATACAGAACACTGCATGCAAACTCAGCGGGTTATACATTCTTCTCAAGTGCCCATGGATCTTTCTCCAGGATAGACCACATGTTAAGTCACACTACAGCTCTCAATAAATATAAAAAGATTGAAATTATACAAAGCACCTTCTCAGATCATAATGGAATGAAACTAGAAATCAATAACAGACCGGAAAAAAGTAAATTTGCAAATATGTGGAGACTGAACAACACACTCCTAAATATTCGGTGGGTCAAAGAAGAAATTGCAAGTGAAATCAATAAATATATTGACACAAATGAAAATGAGAACACAACGTATCAAAACTTACAGGATACAATGAAGGCAGTCTTGAGAGGGAAATTTATAGCCCTAAATGCCTATATTAAAAAACAAGAAAGATCTATCTGCACGGATCGGCGGCGTGGACGGAACGGTGGAGATTCGTGAGTTTTGAGGCTGCCAGTGGAGGTTGGCACAGGCAGCTGAGCCCCGCGGTTAGGGAAAAAAAAAAAATTAAATAAAACAGCCATTTGGAGCCATGGGCGGGGCGAAAAAGTTTTATTTTCTGGGGATCTGGCTGCCTGGCGCCCCTTGGAACTTGTGTGAACAGACCAAACGAGCTAATCAGCACCCGGTGAACCGGAGGGGGGATTTTGGTCGGGGAACGGAGCTGATTTCCCTAGCCACCCAGGGATAAGACCCGGGCCGCTGCGGAGCCAGGAGGAAGGGACACTTCCCAAAAAAGGGAGGGTTCGGTTGGAAGACAGGGAAGGGTATTTTATCTTTTTAGACATTGATCTGGCTGCCTACACCGCCCCATAGCATTGGGGAGCAGATGAGCCGACCTGAAGCAGCATTAGGCTGAGAGCAGACGCGAATCTGCACTCAAACTGATTTACTGAGCAGCCCGGTGACGCTCGAGCTTGGCTCCAGAAGGGGCGGAATCGGCCATCTTTAGCACTCCTCACCGACTAACAACAGAGCTACAGCTAACCTGGGCAGTCCGGAAAGTGGGACGTGCTTGATTAATTTCCACGGGCCAGGCTAGGGTCCCTTCCATAAGGGGGTTGGTCTAGAGGAGGAATTATTTTGGGTCCTGCATTTGGCTAAAAAAAAAAAAAAAGTGAGGTCACCTCAACAAATGAAAAATAAATTCTTTTTAATTTAGTTTAATAGCTAAAAGCTGCTTCAGGACCTGCATATAGAACCCTGTGGGGAAATTGATTGATAAACACAAGGTGGCAGGAAGGATCCACGTGGACCCTAGAGGAATCATTGACCCCCCTTAGCTCTGTTTGATTGCTTGCCTGTGTGGATCTTTGGTTTCTCTCTGTTACTTTCTGGTCTATTGCTATTATTTCCTCTTTCCTCCCCCCTTCCTTTTTCCTTCTATTTTTTTTTTTTTAAATAGGTGCTGCCAGCATGTCGCTTCTTTGCTGGGCTTCTTATTTAGTAATTTCCCACTCGCTGTATATATTGATTCTGTATTACAAACTATCGCTTATCCTTCCTGCATCTTTCTGCCTTATGTTTTCTATTTTGGCTCTTAGAGACAACATTTTGTCATAGGCCCACAACTTAAGGGTGTCAATTTCTATTCCATCTATTTTGTTTTCTTCTTCATTTTTTTTATTTTTTATTTTTTTTATTAGTATTAACTTTTTCCTTTCAGCCCTTTCTTTACTATTTCTCTCCCTCCTCATAATTCTAGCCTTCTAAATCACTATATATATATTCCTCCATTTGTTTTCCCAGTCCATTGTAGGAACTCCATATTTTTTCCTAGTACTCTACACTGCCTACACAAGTTAAATATTCATCTCATTAAGTCTGATTTTGTCCCTCTGCTAACTTTTATCAATACTTCTATTATTCTTCTGCCTTCCTTACATATTTTGATTCCTCTGGCCCTAACCTTTTTCCTTCAAGGGAACATAGAAAGAAGCAAGGAAATAAAATAAGAAGAAAAACTGCCAAAGAGAAAACTTAACTCACACGCAGAACCAACAGCTAAATAAAATTCTAGAGCATAGAGAAAAGCTAATCAACTGAACAAACCCATCAAGATAATATGATGACCAGATGGCAACAGAAAAATACAAATGATTCTGAGAAACTGGAAAACATGGACCAGTCCAATGCACAAAATAAAAACCAGGAAGCAATGCAGAATATCGAACAACTAATCAAAGCTATCCAAACAAATATCATGGACCAACTTAAAGAACTGAAGGAAGAGATTAAGGATATAAAGAAGACACTGGGAGAACATACTGAAGAAATAGCTAACACGCCTAAAAAGGTAATGGATATGATAGTGAACAAAGGCACAAGTCAAGAAATGAAAAAGACGCTGGACTCACATGGCAGCAGATTTGAACAGGCAGAGGAAAGAATTACTGATATGGAAGAAAATACAGTTGAAATCAAAGAGATTGTAGAAAAGATAGACAAAAAGATAGAAAAAATCAAGCATGGTCTCAGGGCATTAACCGATAATACAAAACGCACAAACATACGCATTATGGGCATCCAAGAAGGAGAAGAGAAGGGAAAGGGAACAGGAGTGTTTGAAGGAAGTTATGGCTGAAAACTTCCCAACTCTATTGAGAGAGATGGATGTGCAGATCCAGGAAGCACAGCGCACCGCAAATACTATAAATCCCAACAGGCCAACTCCAAGACATATACTTGTCAAATTGTCCAATGCTCAAGACAAAGAGAAAATACTCAAGGCAGCAAGAGGAAAGAGAACCATCACATACAAGGGAAGCACAATAAGATTAAGTACTGATTTCTCAGCTGAAACCATGGAGGCAAGAAGACAGTGGTATGACATAGTCAAAACACTAAAAGAAAAAAACTTCCAGCCACGAATTCTCTATCCAGCAAAATTGGCATTCAAAAATGATGGAGAGTTCAAAATATTCACAGATAAACAGCAATTAAGAGAGTATGTCAAGAAGAAACCAGCACTTCAAGAAATACTAAAGGAATCTCTACAAGTTGAAAGGAAAAACCAAAGGAGAGAGAGTTGGAGGAGAGTTTAAAAACAACTGAAAACTCAAATAGGGAAACAAAATAATATATGACATACATTAACCCAAAGAAAAAATGGCTGAAGTAAGAAATTCGTTACAAGTAGTAACACTGAATGTTAATGGATTAAATTCACCAATCAAAAGACACAGATTGGCAGAATGGGTAAGAAAATATGATCCATCTATATGCTGTCTACAAAAAACCAACCTTCGACCCAGGGTTTCAAGGAGGCTGAAAGTGAATGGCTGGAAAACCATTTTACAAGCTAGCAATAGCCAAAAAAGGGCAGGAGTAGCTATTCTAATATCAGACAAAATAGATTTTAAATGCAAAACTATTGTAAGAGACAAAGATGGACACTACATATGAGTAAAAGCAGTAATCTCTCAAGAAGAGAGAACAATCACCAACATTTACGCACCTAATCGCGGTGCCTCAAAATACGTGCGGCAAACTCTGGAAAAACTAAGAGGAGAAATAAATTCCTCTACAATTATAGCAGGGGACTTCAACACACCACTATCATCATTAGACAGAACATCTGGGCAGAGAATCAATAAAGAAACGAAGGCACTCAACAATACATTAGAAGATTTGGACTTAATAGACATATACAGAACACTATACCCAAATACAGCGGGATTTACATTCTTCTCCAGTACACATGGAACATACTCCAAAATAGACCACATGCTAGGCCACAAAACAACACTCAATGAATTCAGAAAGATTGAGATTATACAAAGTAATTTCTCTGACCACAACGGAATGAAGTTGGAAATCAATAAGGGCCAGAGAAACAGGTTAGGCACAAGGATATAGAAGTTAAACAACACACTCTTCGACAAACAGTGGGTCAAAGAGGAAATTTCAAAAGAAATCAGTAACTACCTTGAAACTAATGAAAACAACAACACAACATATCAAAACCTATGGGATGCAGCGAAAGCAGTCCTGAGAGGGAAGTTCATAGCCATAAATTCATATATTAAAAAAGAAGAAAGAGCTAAAATTGAAGACCTAACTGCACACTTGGAGGAATTGGAAAAACAACAAACAAACTAAACCTAAAGGAAGTAGAAAACAGGAAATAACCAAGATTAGAGCAGAACTAAATGAAATAGAGAATAAGAAAGCACTGGAAACAATAAACAAAACCAAAAGCTGGTTCTTCGAGAATATCAACAAAATTGACAAACCCTTAGCCAGACTAACAAAGAAAAAGAGAGAACAGATGCAAATACATAAAATAAGGAATGAGCAAGGTGATATCACTACTGACCCCACAGAAATAAAGAGTATCATAAGAGGATATTGTGAAAAATTATATGCCGAGAAGAATGACAATTTAGAGGAAATGGACAAGTTTTTAGAAATCCACAAACAGCCGACATTGATGAAAGAAGAAATAGATGAACTCAACAGCCCAATTACAAGTAAAGAGATAGACTCAGTCATTAAAAACCTCCCAACTAAGAAGAGTCCAGGACCAGATGGCTTCACAGCTGAATTCTACCAAACATTCTGAAAAGAGCTAACAGCAATTCTACTTAAGCTCTTCCAAAAAATAGAAGTAGAAGGAATATTACCTAACTCATTCTATGATGCCAACATTACCCTAATACCAAAACCAAATAAAGATACCACAAGAAAGGAAAATTACAGACCAATTTCTTTAATCAACCTAGATGCTAAAATCCTTAACAAAATACTTGCTAATCGCATTCAAAAACATATCATAAGGATTATACACCATGACCAAGTGGGTTTCATCCCAGGTATGCAAGGATGGTTCAATATAAGAAAATCAATCAATGTAATACACCACATAAACAGACTGAAAGAAAAAAATCACATGATCATCTCTATAGATGAAGAAAAAGCATTCGCCAAAATACAGCACTCTTTCTTCATAAAAACACTACAAAAGATAGGAATAGATGGAAACTTTCTGAAAATGATAAAGGGTATATATGAAAATCCCAAAGCTAACATCATTTTCAACGGTGAAATCCTAAAAGCCTTCTGCCTGAGATCGGGAACAAGACAAGGATGCCCACTATCACCAGTCCTATTTAACATTGTCTTAGAAGTACTTGCATGAGCACTGAGACAAGAAAAGGACATAAAAGGCATCCAGATTGGAAAAGAAGAAGTAAAAATTTCATTATTTGCAGATGACATGATCTTATACATAGAAAGCCCTGAGAAATTGACAACAAGGCTTCTAGAACTTATAAAGGAGTTCAGTAATGTTGCAGGCTATAAGATCAACGCTCAAAAATCAGTAGCATTTCTGTACACCAATAACCAGCAAACTGAGGAGGAAATCAGGAAAAAAATACCATTTACAATAGTAAATAAAAGAATCAAATACCTAGGAATGAATTTAACTAAAGATGTAAAGGACTTATATACAGAAAACTACACAACACTGTTAAAGGAAATCAAAAAAGACTTAAATAAATGGAAAAATATTCCCTGTTCATGGACGGGAAGACTAATCATCATCTAGATGTCTATCCTACCCAAACTTATCTACACTGACACAACAAGAAATATAAGAACTCAACAAACCAATCACAATTAAGGAGATTGAATCTGCCATAAAAAATCTCGCAGCAAAGAAAAGTCCAGAACCACATGGCTTCACAGGTGAGTTCTACCAAGCATTTCTAAAAGAATTAACACCAATCCTGTTTAAACTCTTCCAAAACATTGAAGAGGATGGAAAATTACCCAACACATTTTATGAAGCCAACATCACCCTAATACCAAAGCCAGATAAAGATTCCACAAGAAAAGAAAATTTCAGACCAATCTCTCTAATGAACATAGATGCAAAAATCCTCAACAAAATTCTTGCAAATCAAATCCAACAGCATATCAAAAGACTTATACATCATGACCAAGTGGGATTTATTCCTGGTATGCAAGGCTGGTTCAATATAAGAAAATCAATCAATGTAATGCACCACATTAACAAATTGAAGGAAATAAAAACACATGATCATCTCAATAGATGCAGAAAAGGCATTTGACAAAATCCAACATCCTTTTTTGATAAAAAATACTTTAAAAGATAGCAATAAAAGGAAAATTCCTCAATATGATAAAAGGCATATATGAAAAACCCACAGCCAACATCATACTCAATGCGGAAAGGTTGAAAGCTTTCCCCCCAAGATCAGGAACAAGACAAGGATGCCCACTGTCACCATTGTTATTCAACATTGTACTAGAAGTTCTAGCTAGGGCAATTAGACAAGACAAAAAAATTAAAGGCGTCCAAATAGGAAAAGAGGAAGTAAAACTCTCACTGTTTGCGGATGACATGATCCTGTATTTAGAAAATCCTGAAGTATCCACAACAAAGCTACTCGAACTAATAAATGAGTTCAGCAAAGTGGCAGGATACAAGATCAACACGCAAAAATCAGTAATGTTTTTGTACACTAGTACTGAACAACCTGAGGAGGAAATTTCTGTTTTCAATAGCAACAAAAAGACTCAAATACCTAGGAGTTAATTTAACCATGGAAGTACAGGACCTATATGCAGAAAACTACAAAACAAATGATAAAAGAAATTAAAGAAGGCCTAAACAAATGGAAAGACATTCTGTGCTCATGGATTGGAAGAATAAATATCGTGAAGATGCCAATCTTGTCCAAACTGATTTATAGATTCAATGCAATACCAATCAAAATCCCAACAGCTTACTTTACAGAATTAGAGAAGGCAATTACCAAATTCATCTGGAAGGGTAAGTGTACCCGAGTATTCTAAAAAAGAGGAGCAATATGGGAGGAATTTCACTGCCTGACCTTGAAACATATTACAAAGCTACAGTGGTCAAAACAGCATGGTACTGGCATAAAGATAGACATATCGATCAGTGGAATAGAATTGAGAATCCAGAAATATACCCTCACCTATACAGTCAACTGGTTTTTGATAAACCTACCAAGCCCACGCTAATGGGGAAAAACAGTCTCTTCAACAAATGGTGTTGGGAGAACTGGATATCTATAACCAAAAGAATGAAAGAGGACCCCTATCTCACTCCCTATACAAGAATCAACTCAAAATGGATCAAAGATCTAAATATAAAAGCCAGGACCATAAAACTACTAGAAGATAATGTAGGGAAACATCTTCAAGACCTTGTAGTAGGTGGTGGTTTCTTGGACCTTACAACCAAAGCATGTGCAACAAAAGAAAACATAGATAAATGGGACCTCCTCAAAATTAAACACTTTTGCACCTCACAGGACTTTGTCAGAAGGGTGTAAAGGCAGCCAACTCTATGGGAAAAAAATATTTGGAAATTACATATCTGATAAGGGTTTAATATCCAGGATATATAAAGAGATGTTACAACTCAACAATAAAGACAAATGACCCAATTAAAATATGGGCCAAAAACTTGAATAGACATTTCTCCGAAGAAGAAATACAAATGGCAAAAAAACACATGAAGAAATGCTCAACATCACTCATGATTAGGGAAATGCAAATCAAAACTACAATGAGATATCATTTCACACCTATCAGAATGGCCACTATTAAAAAGACAGAGAACTACAAGTGTTGGAGAGGATGTGGAGAGATAGGAACACTTCTTCACTGTTGGTGGGAATGCAGGATGGTACAACCACTATGGAGGACTGTTTGGCAGTTCCTAAAGAAGTTGAATATAGACTTGCCATATGTCCCTGCAATACCACTACTGGGTATATACCCAGAAGAACTGAGAGCAGTGACACGAACAGATATCTGCACACCGCTGTTCATAGCAACATTATTCACCATTGCCAAAAGTTGGAAACAACCCAGGTGTCCATCAACAGATGAATGGATAAACAAACTGTGGTCTATTCACATGATGGAATATTATGCAGCTGTCAGAAGAAATGAAGTCATAAAGCATATGGCAACATGGATGAACCCGGAGGACATTATGTTGAGTGAAGCAAGCCAGACACAAAAGGACAAATACTGTATGAATGCGTTACTATGAACCAAATATATTGTGTAATATATTGTTTGATTAAAAAAAATTTACATGTATCCATTACATTTAATTGAGAAATGTATATATTTATTTATCTGTGTTTACTTTTTAGTTTTTAATTGTTTATATTTTCAATTATTAAATGTACAAAATTAAGTTTAAAAAAAAATTAAGGTATGTACATTGATATTAGACATAATTAAATTTCACAGTTAATAGACTACATTATAATTAAAACATAACTTTTATATGCACTGGGAAACAAAAACATCATATGACTTGCTTTATCGAGGTGATCTGGAACCAAATCCATAACATCTCTGAAGTATGCCTATGCTTAATTTCTGAGGAAATACCAATCTGTTTCCTATATTAGTTACTCAATTTTACTTTCCAACCAACAATGTACTGGTGTTCCTATTTCTTCATAACCTTTCCAAAACTAATTTTCTATTTTTTTAATACTACCCATTCTAGTAGGTGTGAAATGGTATCTCATTGTGGTTTGTATTTGCATATACTGAATTGCTAATGATGAACATCCTTTCAAGTACCTATTGGTAATATGAATACTTAATAAGAGAGTTTTTAACATTTGCCAAAAGTTGTTAAAGGTCCTGGAACACTGTCATTTTTCCCATGGATTATTGTCATCGCTTTGCACAGTTTCAGCTTGCACAGTTATTTTTATGGCCCTGCACCATTGTGCATGAGGACTGCCCGTGTTGGAAACACACCTGATATAATCCTCATGGCTGGAGCTTTCGCTGCAGATATAGGCAACCTCGACCTCCTGGCTGGAAAGAGCATCTTCCAAAGCAATCTGCTGGACTTCATCAAGGGTCCCGAGCTTGCGTCTGAGAATAACAAAGAATTCAAAAATAGGCAGCACATTGGCTTAGAATAAATGAGCATCACCATTCTCCCCTCCTCTCAACAATGTCCTGATGATCGACTTTTGGAAAGGAAAACATTAATTTCCTTCCTCCCACTTTCTGGGTCCTTTCCACCGTGCATGAGAAAAACAGACTTAGGGTTTAAGTCAGGAGATGGATATCCAGTGTTGACTCTTCCACTAATGGGCTTTATGACCTGGGATGTCTTTGAGTTGCTTCATCTCTAAAATAAAAAGAAGAGATGAGTGTTTATCTCATAAGAAGTGATTTGTATGACTGCTTCTAGCTCCAAGTTGACCTGTGTCCCCTGAGGAAATAAGTGAGAGCAAGCAAAGGCTATTCAGAGCTTGCTATAACAAGAGAATCAGCTACGAGCATTTGCATCTGGCAGAGATTCAAAGGCAGGCAGAGGAATGGAAAAGTTTTATAGTGGAAAAGAGAGAAGACTCCAGGTATGCCCTGATTGGAGGCTGTTGATATGGGGAAGCTGGAGGTGGGCTAATTAGAAGCGGGGCATCCTATATGATTGGTTAGGGGAGCATATTTGGCTTAGTTTGTCGGCCCTAAGTTGGAAGTACAGGCAAAAATTAGGGAAGCTATAAGTTATTGATCAAGTTCTGGCTACGCTGGGTTGAATGTGATAGGGATTGTAGTTTTATTTCCTGGAATGGTTATTGTAGACAGTGGGTCAGTTTCCTGGTCATTATCCATTTGTATATTCACTCTCTCACCCCCAAAAGAGTATGTTCAAGTCCTAATCCCTAGTTCTGTGAATGTGACTCCATTTGGAAATAGAATCTTTGAAGATATGATTAGATAAGATAAGGCCAAACTGGATTAGAGTGGGCTCCCATATCAAACATGACTGGTGTTTTTATAAGGGAAGAACTGGACACAGACAAGACAGACTCTGGGGAGAAGAACACATGAAGATGGAAGGGGCAGAGTGATGCAGCTACAATCCAAGGAACACTAAGGACTGCCGCCAAACACCAGAAGCTAGGAAGAGGCATGGAACAGATTTTTCCCTATAGGTTTCAGAGGGAGCATGTCCCTGCTGACACCTTGATTTTGGACTTTTGGCATCTGAATTGTGAGACAATAAATTTCTGTTGTTTTAAGTTACCCAGTTTGTGGTACTTTGTTATGGCATCTTTAGGAAACTATGACAACTATCATTAACAAACCTAACCCAAAACTAATACAGCAACACCTTAGGGGTACAAATTGCACTACAGCTGCAAATGCCTTCACATGCATCATGGCCTCAGGATAATTGAGTAGAAGGTAGGTGAGCTGCCTCCTTTTACAGCTGAGTTGACCAGAGAGACAGTAATTGTCCCATGTTAACTGCTAGCAGAGGCAGAACCAGAGCCCCAGGCCTTCCAAGGAAATCCTGCTTCAGAAAAGTCAAAACCCAATCTGTACACGGCTCCAATGGGGACTGTGAGGTAGCCAGCAGGAGGTGCTCAGCCAGCTCAGAGCCCCACTAAGCTGCAGCAGGGAGAGGGCATTCTCAGGTGTGTATCTACGTGTGTATGGGGGGGGGGGGTCTGAATGGGATAGGAGGGAAGAGGAAGAGAACTCCCTGCTGCCATCTATCTCAGCTCTAGGGGAGAGAGGAAGGGGAGGGGATGATATTTGACTGTCAAATGGTTTGCTTCCTATGGAGCCACTCAATCTACGCTGCTTGATCTGACCATTACTTCCTATTTGCCTGCGAGATGCTAGGCACCATAGGGCAGATTATGGTGGATAAATTAAGATCAGAACCTTCCAATGAGCTCACAGTCTGGCAGACGGAGTGAGACTAACATGAGAACATGGACTAACATGAGAAATGCTGTGTTGGGTAGCAGGGGTTGGGGCTCAGAGAAGGTAAGGAACACATCTAGCTTAGGGTTTCAGAAGAGGCTTCCTGGGGAGGTGGTGAGACTTAGGGAGGTCACGGGGAACAGGAATTTGAGGCCGAGAACAGTGTGAATACTGGCAGGGGTGCAGGAAATCAGGGAGTGTAAGCTGCCTTTCTTGCCCTCTTCCCACAAGATCTGGGTAATTTGGAGGTTCCCATTGCGTTGATCTTGGCAAACACTTGGTAGAAAACCAGGGCTTAAGAGTCAGGGACAGGCCCTCACCTCATTCATGAGGCCAAGTGTTGGGCTTGATCCCAACTTCAGGCAGGGATGCCACGGGGGTTATGGTGCTGGCTAATGATAACTTTCTCTCCATTTGCCACATCCCTGTGTGTGCTGCTCCCTTGGGAATCTCATAGGGAAGGGAAGGTTGTCCAAGGCCAGAGTCCAGTACTTCTGGGTCTCCCTCGTTCCCCCTAACCCACCTTAATTTCCTAAAGAAGGGACCATTTTTGAGATAGGGAAACTAGAAGGAACTGGTCCCATGAATTAAAATACGATAAAACTTCTGCATTAACCATCACAATAGTTACTTATGTTTTTTGTAAATATTTATTTAATGTATCTAAAGCACTAGAAAAATAAAGATGTCCCTAGCTTGCTCACTGCCTCATCTCCAAACCCAGCAGAGCACCTGAGCCTATTACTCAGTTAACATAGATGAACAATGTTACAAAGAGGCTGGGTTTGGTGCACACTGTGTGCGTGCGTGTGTGTGTGTGTGTGTGTATAGAGAAGCAGGGGGAGGAGTGAAGCAGGGAAGAAGAAACAAGGTGATAAGCCTAGTTTTGGTTGAGTTCTAGGAGCTAAATGAATCCTTTAAAAAAAAAAGTGGGGCTCAAAATTCTCAATGGAAAAATAACACGTTTAAAAATGAGCTTTGGAATCCCAGGCATGTGTTCAAATCTAGTTCTTAGACTTTCCAGGTATGTGACCTTGGGCAAATTACTTAACCGCTCCGTGGCTGTTTTCCTTATCTATAAAGCAGGGTGGATAATGGTGGTAGACATATTAAATAGTTTGGGAGGTCCGAATGACGCAGCACGTGGAAAGTGCATGGCCTGCCGTGTGGATGGCTGGTATGATGATGATGTAACACTAACTTGCACAAACCGAAATAAAGCTTCTTTTTAGGCCAGTCCTCTAGATGTTGGGTGTCAGACTGGTGTCATCTTCCCCACCTCTGCCCTTGTGGCATCCCCAAGTTGACCAGCCACACACCCCAGCTGCAGGCCAGGCCCTTTTCAGTTCCCAGACCCATCCAAACAGGACGTCTTTGGGGCTAAACCTGAGCACAGTTTTCTGGAATGATCTCAGAGCTTGTCTACCTCCTCTGGATCTGGGGGGATCTGTTTCTCCACAGCAAGACTTCCCATGAATTACAAAACACAGATCAAGGGCAAGCCACCTGGACACGAAGCCAACCAGGTTCAGGAACGCTGAGGAGGCATGTGGGTTCCGTAGGTCCCTCATCCGCACAGAGCCAGCTCTGCCAATGCCAACCACCACCACGCCAAACTTCCTCTGGGGCTGAAACAAAGGAGACCAAGGAGGGAGAAGGGGTTTGAAACAGAACAGGCTTCTAGCAGAGAAGAGCAAAACAAAGACAAACTTGCAGTACCAGTCAGGAGTCCTGACATGAAGGACAGGAACTGACCCAGAACACTTAAGTAGCTGAAGTACTCAAGAGTGGGAGACACTCCCCAAAACGAGGGCTCAGAGGGGTCAGCTCCATTCCAAGCATATTTCTGAGTATTTTTTAATAAACTGTTATTTAGAGCAGTTGTAGGTTCACAGAAAAATTATGCAGAAAGTAGAGTTTCCATATACCCCACTCCCTGACACAGAGTTTTCCCTGTTATTAATTATTTTACATTAGCATGGTATATTTGTTACAACTGATGAACAAATATTATTAGAATTGTATTATTAACTGAAGTCCATCATTTACATTGGGGTTCACACTTTGGGTAATACAGTTCTACCATTTTTTTTTTTAATTTTATTGTGGTAATATATATACAACACATTGCCCATTTTAACCATTTCAAGTATACAATTCAGTGGTGTTAATTACACTCTGAATGTTGTGCTACCATCAACACCATCCATTAACAAAACTCTTCTATCACTTCAAACAAAACTCTGTACTCATTAAGCTTCAATTGTCCATTCCCCACCCCCATGATGAGTACCCTGTAATCTACTTTTTGTCTCTATGAATTTGTATGTTCTAGTTATATAATATAAGTGAGCTCATACAAAATTTGTCCCTTTGTGTCTGGCTTATCTCATTCAGTATGATGTTTTCGAGGGTCATCCATGCTGCCATGTATACCAGAACTTCATTCTTGCTAACAGCTGAACAACATTCCAGTGTATGTCTAGACCACATTTTGTTTATCCATTCATCTGCTGATGGACACTTGGGTTGCTTCCACCTTTTGACTAACGTGAATAACGCTACCATGAACACTGGTATACAAATATCTATGTTCCTGCTTTCAATTCTTTGGAGTATATACCTAGGAGTGGATTGCCAGGTCATACGGTATTCTACTTAATTTCAGTGGCATTAATCATATTCACAATGTTGTGCTACCATCACTACCATCTATTACTAAAACTTTTTCATCATCCCAATCTAAGTGTGCGTTGACCCATGTCTCTGAGTTGAGAATATCCACAACAACCATGGAAAAGTTTCCCTGCATTTGGCTCTTTCCTTCTCTGCAACCTCTGAAATAAGGGCACTTTCCTCTTTAAGCCAAACTGCAGCCCATAGTGTGGCTCCTCTGTCCCCCCAAAATCCATCCTGTGAATCTGATACAGTCTGAGTCCCTCAGAAGCCACAGCTGCTTAGCTGGCAGACAAAAACAAATGGGCCCCACATGGTTTAGCCCCTCACTATGCTTTCTGAGTTTCCAACCAACTTCACCCCACTCTACTCTGGGACCTTAGCAATTACTTATGCACACTGCTGGAGACTGTGTGCAAATAGCCTTGCAGTTAAAAATCAAGCTGCTATTCCAAACTGATAAAAATTATCTGCACACATCCCTTAAACTAGTTCTTTTTCTTGGGTGTTTCTGAGCTTACAAATGTGGATGTCACCCCAGACTCAGCCTTTTCACCTTTGGTAGCCAGTTGTCACCAGTTCCCCTTGCCTGGAATGTGCTCCTCCCTACCATCTACCAGGCAGTCACCTACAAATCCTCAAGCCTTGGCATCTATGTTCTATGAAGTCTTTCTTGATCCTGTCTGGTAGATCTGGTCAGTAACATCCTAGACCTACAGTATTTTGTCTTCTTTACTAAATTTTAATCTCTTTTTAATTTTTTTAAATTAAGATATAATTTACATATAATAAAATTCACCATTTTAGTTTGAAAATCAGCACATACAGTCATATATCAACAACCACAAATCAAGATATAGAACAGTTCTATCACTGCCCCCCCCAAAAAAAAAATTTCTTCTACCCCTTTGTAGTCAGTCAACTACTCCCTTGCTCTAGGCAACCACTGATTTGTTTCCTGTCCCAATAGTTTTGTCTTTTCCAGAAGTCATATAAATGAAATCACACAGTACATAGCTGTGCATTTTCATCCACATTGTTGTATGTATCAGTAATTTCTTTTTATTTATGAGTAGCAGTCCATTGTATGCATATACTAGTTGAAGGACATTTCTCTTGCTTCCAGCTCTTGGCGATTACAAATAAAGTTGCTACAGACAGTTTAGTTTTTGAGTGAACATAGCTTTCCTTTTACCTAGGTAAAGTACCTGGGTGTGGACTGATGAGTTGTATGGTAAGTGTAGGTTTAACTTTATAAGACATTTCTAAACTGTTTTTCAAAGTGGCTGTGCCATTTTGCATTCCCACCAACAATGGATGAGAGTTCCAATTGTGGGCACCTGATATTATTAGACGTTTTTTTTTCCACTTTTATTTTAGCCATTATAATAGACATGTAGTGGTATTTCACTTTGTTTTGTATTTACATTTTCCTAATGGCTAGGGTGGTGGCTTGAAGCTGTATGTACCCTAGAAAGACGTGTTCTTAAATTTAATCCATTTCTGTGGTTGTAGACCTTTTGTAAGTAGGACCTTTTGATAAGGCTACTTCAGTTAAGGTGTGACCCACCTCATTCAGGATGGGTCTTAATCCTTTATAAACAGAATGAAGATGGGGCTGGGGAAAGCCATGGAAACAAGAAGATGAAAACAAGGAAACCCAAAAGAAAAGGGAGAGACCAGGAGATGCTGCCATGTGCTTTGCCATGTGGCAGAGGAGTCAAAGATCACTGGTAGCCAGTCTTCAGGAAGAAGGCATTGCCTTGCTGATGTCTTGATTTGGACATTTTCTCAGCCTAAAAACTGTAAGTTAATAAATTCCCATTGTTAAGTCAACTCATTTCATGGTATCTGCTTTCACAGCCTAGGAACTTAAAACAACTAGAGAGTTTGAGTATTGTTTCATGTGTTTAATTGCC
The DNA here is from genome assembly GCA_026826555.1 of Tolypeutes matacus. Taxonomy (NCBI): domain Eukaryota; kingdom Metazoa; phylum Chordata; class Mammalia; order Cingulata; family Chlamyphoridae; genus Tolypeutes; species Tolypeutes matacus. Next base: position 31,601,327 of record JAKSZT010053769.1, on the reverse strand, counting down.
ATTCATATATTTTATCAGTAAAGTATCAATAATATCTTTCACTATCTCTTGTTGGGTTGTATGTTTTCTTATTATTGAATTTTGAGAGTTTTCTTTTTATATATGTTAGGTAAGACTCCTTTGTCAGATATATGATTTGCAAATACCTTCTCCCAGACTGTGATGGTTAGGCTAATGTGTCAACTCGGCCAGGTAATTGTGTCCAGGTGTTTGTTTCAGCAAGCACTGGGCTAACTGTAATACAAGAGCATTTATGGACTTCAATCACCAGTGAGTTTACTGCATGGATGGCTGATTACATCTGCATCAATCAGGGAGATTACATCATCAATGGGTAATGCTTTTATCCAATCAGTTGAATGACTTAAAAGGGGAAGTGATTTCAACATTCAGAAAGAATTTCCCAGCTCGTTGTTGGACAGGCAACTTCTCCCAGAAACTCATCAAGGACCTTTCATCGGATCCCCTGGTTTGCAGCCTGCCTGCGGAACCTGGATTTGTGCATCCCCACGGTCATGTGAGAGACTCTTTTAAAATCTCATATTATTGACAGATATCTCCTGTTGATTCTGTTTCCCGAGAGAACCCTGACTAATACAGCTTGGTACCAGAAGTGGGGTGGTTCTTGAGGAACAGAGTCTGAAACATGGGATGTCTGAGGTGGTTTTGGTAGTTTTGCAATTGGCTCTCTACTCTAATTGAACTCAGGGGTACTAATGACTCCCTTTCCAATAATGAGGTTGCTAACAGTCCATGGAGTTAGCTGGCAATAGCATCACTGGATTCCCCTACTTCCACACTTATAAGAAGCAAGGATCTGGGTGAGAGTGTTTTCAACACCTTAACAATTTTGTGGAGTAAAAAAATATAATGATGTTGGCTGGCTCCTCCTGGTATCCACCTCAGGGCTGGAAGGAGGTCCGGACTCCCTGGGGCAGGCCATTGCAGGTTTATCTGGTAAAGTCTCAGCAGAATTTAGGGTTCCAATGTCCCCGCCAATATTATCATCATCCCATATGTCTCTGTCCCAATCCTCAGGGTTCCACTCCTTTCCAATCAATGCCTTCACTTTAACTGCAGAAACCCTGCAAGGATGAGATTTTAGTTTCCTCTGTAATTCTGCTACTCATACAATGAGAGTCTGGGTTTGATTCTCAGATATCTCAGGTCTATGGCTACAGGAGACAAGATTTTCTTTCAAGGCACATGTAGAAACTTTCATATCATTCATCCGGCATTTAAGTTTCAAATTTGAAGACTTTAGCTCATCTCTTTCTTTTGTAACTGCATCCAGAGTATCTAGGAGGAGCCAGCCAACATCATTATAACTTTTTGCTGTTGTTGTTGTTCTCAATTTCATTTATTTCTGCTCCAATCTTTATTATTTCTTTCCTTCTGTTTGCTTTGGGATTGGTTTGCTGTTCTATTCCTAGTTTCTCTAGTTGTTCAGTTAAATCTTTGAGTTTAGCTCTTTCTTGTTTTTAATATAGGCATTTAGGGCTATAAATTTCTGTCTCAAGACTGCCTTCACTATATCCCATAAGTTTTGATAAGCTGTGTTCTCGCTTTCATTTGTTTCAATATATTTACTGGTTTCACTTGCAATTTCTTTCTTTGACCAGCTGATTATTTAGGAGTGTGTTGTTCAGCCTTCACACATTTGTGAATTTTCTTTTTCCCTGTGTATTATTGATTTCCAGTTTCATTCTATTATGATCTGAGAAGGTGCTTGTATAATTTCAATCTTTGTATTTACCAAGAGCTGCATAGTGCCCTAACATGTGGTCTATCCTGGAGAAAGATCCAAGGGCACTTGAGAAGAATGTATAACCTGCTGAGTTTGGATTCAGTGTTCTGTATATGTCTGCTAGGTCTACCTCGTTTATTATGTTGTTCAAGTTCTCTGTTTCCTTGTTGATCTTCTGTCTAGTTGTTCTATCCAATGATGTGAGTGGGGTGTTGAAGTCTCCAACGATTATTGTAGAGTTGTCTATTTCTCCCTGCAGTTTTCCCAGAATTTGTTTCATGTATTTTGGGGCACCCTGGTTAGGTGCATAGATATTTATGATGTTGTATCTTCCTGGTGGATTGTCACTTTTATTAATATTTAATTGCCTTCTGTATATCTTATAACTTTTTTGCATTTAAAGTCTGTTTTTTCTGATATTAGTATAGCTACCCCTGCTCTTTTCTGGTTACTACTCGCGTGGAATATCTTTTCCCAACTTTTCACTTTCAGCCTGTTTGTATGCTTGGGTCTAAGGTGAGTTTCTTGTAAGCAGCATTTGGATGGCTCAGTGTTTTTTTATCCATTCTGTCAGCCTGTATCTTTTGATTGGGGAGTTTTTAATCCATTCACATTCATATGTAATTCATATTACTCTAAATGTTCTATTTACTTCCTCTGTTTTATTCTTTGGTTTTCATATGTCATACCTTATTTTTGTCTGTCTTTTTACTCTTTTGGTTATCCTTTCTGCTATTCTTTCTACTATACTCTCCTCCAAGTCTGTATCTTCTTTTTCTTTCAGGTTCTACGGCTCCCTCTAGTATTTCTTGCAAAGGTGGATTCTTTTTCGTAAATTCTCTTAGTTTCTGTTTGTTTGTGAATATTTTATACTCACCATCATATTTGAAGGGCAATTTTGCTGGATAAAGAACTTTCAGCTGGCAGTTTTTTCTTCCAGTATCGGAATTGTATCATACCACTGTCTTCTCACCTCCATGGTTTCTGAAGAGAAATCTGCACTAAATCTTACTGGACGTCCCTTGTATATGATGGTTTGCTTCTCCCTTGCTGCTCTGAGACTTTTCTCTTTATCTCTGACATTTGACACTCTGAGTAGTATGTGTCTTGGAGTAGGTCTATTCGTATTTATTTTGATTGGGGTATGGTGTGCTTCTTGGACACGTAAGTTCATTTCTTTTGTGAGAGTTGGGAAATTTTCAGCTATTATTTCCTCAAATACTCTTTCTGCCCCTTTTCCCTTTTCTTCTCCTTCTGGAACTCCCATGACACGTATGTTGTTGAATTTTGTGTTGTCATTCAACTCTGAGTCCCTGCTCAATTTTTTCCATTCTTTTCTCTCTCTGTTCTTTTCTCTCTTCAATTTTAGCTGTTCTGTCTTTGGTATCACTTATTCTTTCTCCTATCACTTCGAGTTTGCTGTTTTATGCCTCAAATGTGTTTTTCATCTCACCTATTGTACCTTTCATTACCATGAGCTCTGTTACTTTTCTGTTCAGGATTTCAAATTCTTCTTTGCACTCGCTCAATATCTTCTTGATGTCATTTATCTCTTAAGCATATTGTCTTCCAACTCATTAATTTGATTTTGGAAATTTGTACACATCTCGCTGATTAGTTCTCTCAAATTCTGCATCTCTTCCGGGGCTTTGATATCTTCCTTTTCTTGGGACATGTCTTCTATTTTCTTAGGATGGCTCGTAATTTATTGCCGATATATAGGCATCTGATTAGGATGTAGTTTACTCAGATGCTCATTTTCTTTCTCTTTTGTAGAGATTTAGTGGCAGGAGGCTATGTGTTACCGCTGTTCTTTGATTCTTGGCTCGACCTGGATTGTTAGGATTGTGGTGTATATGGTTGTACAGCCACTTCCTAGGGCCTTGGGGAGGGAGGCTATAGAGACCAGAAAAAGCCTCTCTTACTTATTTTTAATTTTCTTGTGTGCACTTCCTCGGTGTGCCAGCAGATGGCGTTCTTTGGCAGCTCTCAGCTCAATGCCTGGTCTGAGTGTATTTGTTGCAACACAGACCAGATCCATGTGATAAGAGCTTCTTGTCTGGAGGCTATGAGCCTTGTAATTCAAACTTTCTCTGAGACAGTTCTCCAGCCTTCTCTGGCAGCCCCTTCCATTTTTCCAGATCAGAAATATTTCTACTCCCCTCTGAGTCCTCAACAATCAGTCCCTATTAGTAGAGAAGGAGGTTGGGGGGTGGGGTTGTATATCTTTAGCCCCTTGCAGGCTCCCAAGGGAAACAATGGCACAGCCCCACCCGGCCTGGAAGGGTCCTTGGGACACAACAGACCAAATGTGTGAGTCAAAAGCTGAGTCAGCCTTAGGTTGTGTCCCTCTCTCTCCCCTTTCCTGGGGTATCCTCAACAATTACTCCCAGCTAGAAGTAAGGGAGACTGCGAGGGTCGGATTTCTCCAGTCCTTCGCCGGCTCCCAGGGCAAAATACTTTGTGGTCCCACTGGCCTGGAAGAGCTCATGGGACACAGCAGGCCAACTATGTGGGTCAGAAGCTGAGTCAGCCTTAGGCTATGTCCCTCTCTCTCCCTTTTCCTGGGGTGGTAGAACCCTGGAGCCCCCTTTGTCTGTAGTTGCAGGCTCAGAGGCCCGAGAATTCTAAAGTGTCTTTAGTGTGAGGGATGGTGCCGGCAGTAGCAGCCACTGATTTCAACTCACAGTTCTATAGTCACAAAGTCCCTCCTTGGTCCCTCTCCTCTGGGCAGTGTCCAGCCTTCATTTGGTGTCCTAAACCCTACGAAATATTTTTCTAGGCTGTTTCAATCTGTCCTCTAGCTGTTTTTCTGGAGGAGAAGAGAGTGTCTTTCTAGTCCATCATCTTCCCGGAAGTCGTAGTTTAAGTTTTATAATTTTATTAGTTTTAGCTTTGTACAGTTTATGTTCTGATTTTAATTAATTTTTGTAAATGGTACAAGTATGGCACAAGGGTTGTTTTTTTTTTTAAAGGCAGAGGGACAGTCTCAAGAAGGTATATTCAACATGGTGTTTCAATTGCTCATCCTTGGGCAGAGGCATGCCTGGCCTGTATTTAATATACCTGAATTTCAAAACCAGCTCATGTGCCATCTCCTCTGGAAGATCACAAAGCTCTTTTTTTTTTCTTTGATATATTAATATCCAATTGTTCCAGCTTCACCTGTTGCAAAGACTATCCTTTTTCCACTGGAATAACTTTGTGCCTTTGTGGATACTGACTTGGTTAATGCTTTGTATTTATTATTGTTTAAAATAAGAAAATAACTTTAAAAAATGTTTAATTTTGAAATAGAGAGTCACAGAAAGTTAGAAAGAAATATAAAGGGAAGTCCCATGCACCCTTCAACCCTCATTCCACAGTTCTGACGTATTGCATAACTATAGCACAGTATCAAAATCAGAAAATTGACATTGTTACAATATACAGGGTTTATTCAGAATTCATGATTTATACATACATTCATCTGTGTCAATGTGTTTCTATATAGTTCTATGAAATTTTATGACCTGTAACTACCACCACAGTCAAGATACAGAAGTATTCCATCACCACAAAGTTCCCTCATACTATCCCATTGTAACAAGCTCCTCTCACCCCATGCCCCATCCTTTACTCCTGAGATTGAACAATGGCACTAGAATCACACTAAAGTGATTTCACTTACAATTGGCTGGAATTTACATCTGTGAGTCTCTTGCCTTTGGGCCAGAGCTTATTTTTTTGCAAAGAAAACAATGCCTACTACCATAATTTATCAGAGCCTCTTCCTCCTGCTCTTCCCTGGTTACTGTACAGTGTTCTTCTGGGCTCCAGAGTTTCAAAATAGTTATTTCACAGGAAGCAGATGTGGCTTAAGCGACTGCGCTCCCTCTTACCACATGGGAGGTGCTGAGTTCAGTTCCCAGTGTCTCCTGGAGAGGATGAGTAAGACAGCAGTGGGCAGGTACGATGGGCGTGGCAAGCTGACACAACAAGATGACACAACAGGGAGACACAAAGAGGAAACACAATGAGAGAGACAACAAAGCAGCAAGCTGAGGAGGCTCAGGCGATTGAGCCCCTGGAAGCCACATGGGAGGTCCTAGGTTCAGTTCCCAGTGCCTTCTAAAGAGGAGACGAGCACACAGCGAATGGACACAGAGAGCACAGAACAAATGCAAAAACAACAAGGGGGTGGAGATAAATAAAATAAATCTTTAAAAATATAGTTATTTCAGACAGTTCCTACCTCTTTAATAGTTGTTCTGATGACTGAGTCCTGGAGCTTTCTACTCTACCATCCTCCCACAATCCCTACATCTCAGTTTGCCACAGGGCTGCCGATACAAAAGTACCAGAAATGGGTTGTATTTTATAATAGGAATTTTATGTAGGGTAAAAGCTTACAGTTATAAGGCCATGAGATGTCCAAATCAAGACATCAGCAGAGATGCTTTCTCACCGAAGTCAATTACTGGTGATCCTGGGGTCCTGCCACGTGGCAAAGCAAGATGGCGGCCAACTTCTGCCGAGGTCCCTGCCTTCCCCTCCAGGATCACTGTCTCCCGGAGCCCAGGCATATGGCTCATCTCTTCAGCCTCATGCTGCTCTATAGATTCAGCCTCTTGGCGGCTTCATGCCTCAGCTGCTACCGAGCCTTGAGTCCTTTCTTTCATATGGCTGGGTCAAAATGGCAGAGCTCCCTTTTCTGTGTGTCCTCTTTCTGTGTCTCCATTTATATAAGGCTGCAGCAGGAGGTCAGAGATGCAATCTAAGTCACGCTTCACTGGTGTAGTCCAATCAAAAGCAATCTAATCAAGTGATCTAATTAAGGTGACTTAACTGAAACTAATGCAATCAAAGGGTCTCACAGCCACAGGAATAGATTAGTTCTAGACAGTCTTGATTAAAATTATATTCATTTAGAACTGAAACTCCCTGTGCATTTATCTGAACATTCTCATTTGTGGGTTAATTTTCTTGGGCCACTAGGTTTGGAGTTAGTGAGAGATCTACTCCAGGAACACATTCCAGATTTAGAGGCTATGAAGCAGTAGGTTCAGTTGGGTTGACATCTGTGATGGCCTGAGCTGCCACTGCAGTTTGAAATTGCACATGCAATGATACCTCGGTACTCGTCGTTAATTGGTTCCAAGAGGCATGACAAGTACAAAAATGATGCATACCAAATTTTTCCCATAATGAATAATGTAAATAAATTTAATGCATTCCCAAACCAAAGACAATGCACATTTTTAAGGTAATATGTAAAAAGATAGGGTTGTATATCATTACTTTATATGAGAAATTAATCTAAAAATTAATAAATACTTAGATTAAATAAAAAAAAAACTTCACTTTACCTGTACTAAGAAGAGTCCATGGCCTAATGGGATGGTGGGAAAAGAGGGGTGAGGAGGAGAGGTTACATGGAGTGTTGCTTGGAAGGAGAGTCCCCCTCCAATAGAATATCGGGCACTTGAACTTCAGGTGTTTTTTCAACTTGCACCACAGGCTCTGACACACTTTGCTACCTTCACTAAAAACTTATCCAATGAGGACTGCTTGTGTCTTCTTTTTCAGAATTCCTTGAAAGTGTGAAATTGTTTGGTCATTCAATAAATTCACATTTGTGCTTGTCAGAGCTTTGTCCGGATGGTATTTCTCCACAAAGTTTTGAACTTCTGCCCATTTTGCACACATTTCTTTTATCAAGGAACTAGGGACATCCTCCCTTACCTCCTCCTTATGTGAAGAAATCTCACCAGCCACCTCTTGTTGCTGCTCCTTCTGTAGTTCCTGCAGCTCCTCAGTGCTGAGCTTTTCACAATATTCCTTCACTAACTCCTCAACATCAGCAGCATCGACCTCCAGAACCATAGATTGGCCCAATGATACAATATTCTGCTCAACTGTACCCTCCGTACCTGCAGGCTTGGGTCAGCCTCAAACCCTTCAAAGTCTCTCTGAGTCTCAGCTTCTGGCCACAAATTCTTCCATGCTGAATTCAAGCTGGGCCTCTTTTTTTTTTTCTTTTTTTTTCTTTTTTTTAATTTATTTTTATTGTGGGTAAAAATCAAAATTCTCACAATACATACAAACATTTGCAAAATAATATATAAATATATAAGCATATATGTGTATTTGCTTACAAAAATGTTATTTATATATATATATACGGTTCCGTGTAATTTTTTGGGCCTCTTTTTAAAACTATCAAACCAGCCATGGCTGGTCTTAAAAACATCAACACTCTCATTACTCAGTTCCAGTTAGCTCTTCAAAAGATCGGCATGCAACACTTTCGCTTTTTCACACGGTCGCCTGCTAACTGCTTCTTGTTTACCCAAATTAATAACAGTTTTTCAACCTCCTCCAGGAATGCTGCTTTGTTACTGCTTTAACTCCTTTTGCAACATCAGCCTTTTTTTTGCTTCTATATTCTTAATGATGGTGGAGATGGTTGTTCTAGGCATATTCCCTAGCAAGATCAGTAATGTGAATACTGCTCTCATATTTACTTATTATTTCTTTTTTTTTGCTCATTGGTGGTGTAAAGTAATTTTCTTTTCTGCTCAGTGCTATCACTGCTCATTTTCTTAGGACCCATGATAAGAAAAATAAAAAACATAAAAGTATAGAAAATGACCACAGAAACTAAGATTAGACTGCAATGGCATGTGCACAGGGCAAGAACTACCACATGACTAACGTGTGGTCCTTTGTTTCAGATGGAAAGGGTGGCAAGTCAGGAAGCAACCAACACTGACAAGTTCTAGCTTGCACGTCAAGTACCAAACAAATGACTGGGACAAAATTTTCAGTCAAAATGTGTCCAGTACCAAATTTGACGAGTTTCCAAGCAGCTGAGTACCAAGGTATGATTGTAATACTGATGGCCATCCATCTGTTGTCACAATAGTATCTGCAGAGAGCTGAAAGAAATATGGTGGGAATCTAGATGGAATAGCTGGCCCAAGAAGCTGGTTGTCTACATTTCCTTGTACTGCACATGGGAAATGAGACTTCTAATCCTTTTGTGCTTATTACATCAATTCTTCTGAGGAGGAAATGGCAGCAAGAGACATGGTTTCTTGACTAGATGATGCAGTTGTTGATTCTGAACCTTTTGAACTAGAATTTCTGCTGGATCCCAATGCTTCCTCCATAACTTTATGTACTGGTGCTTGGTTTTGGAGAACTGGGAAGAATCAATAAGTACAAATGAGATGAACCATATGATACTCATCTTGTTTTCTGAAAATGTGTTTCAGCTGAAAATGATCAGGAAGCAGTCTGTGCTAGAACACCAATCTCTGTTCCTTTGCCACATTTATTATTTCACAGTTTCCTTTTTACTGGTCAGGAGTTTGGGCACAGCTTAGCTGGGTATTCTGCTCAGGGTCACACAAGGCTGAAATCTGTGTTGACTGGGTTGCACTATCACCTGGACTATGGGGTCCTCTTCCAAGATCATGTGGTAGAATTCTGTTCATTGTTGTTGTAGGACTGAAGCCATCAGCTCCCAGAGCTTCCCTGACATGTAGCCTTCTTCATAGGCAGTTCACATTATAGCAACTTGCTTCTTCAAGTCCAGAAGGACTTGAAGTTAAAGGTTTTTAACTATAGAGATTTTAACTACAGAGATTTAACTAAAGATTACATTTCTTTAATAGTTATAAGACTATTCTGGTTGTCTGTTTCTTTTGGAAAGAGCTTGGGTAGTTTCTTTCAGGGACTGTGCCCATTTCATCTAAGTTGTCAAATTTCTAGCCATAGAGTCATTCATAACAGTCCCTTATTATCCTTATAATATTTTTAGAGTCTGTAGCAATGTCCTCTCTTTCATTTCTGAAAGTGATACATTGGTTATTTACGTCTTCTATTTTCCTGGGCATTCTGGCTAGAGGTTTATCAATTCTATTCATCTTCTCAAAGAACTGGCTTTTGATTTCATTGATTTTCTTGATTAATTTTCTCTTTCCTATTTCACTGATATCTGTTCTTATCTTTATTTCATTTCTGCTGCTGACTTTGACTTTAATATGCTTTTGTTTTTTAGTTTCTGAAGGTAGAAGTTTAGGTCATTTATGTGACCTTTCTTTTTTTCTGAAACAGGCACTTAGTATTATAACTTTCCCTGTAAGCAAATGCTTTAGCTGTATTCCCTCCATTTTAAATGTTGTATTTTCACTTTCATTCAGTTAACAGTACTGTTTTAGTTTCCTAGGCTGCTCAAGCAAATACCATGGCATGGGTTGACTCAAACAATGGGAAATTTATTAGCTTATGGTTTTGAGGCTAAATGAAGAAAGTTGAAATCAAGGTTGTCATTAAAGCAATGTTTTCTCTCAGAAGACTGATGTTCTGAGGTAGGCTGCTGGTGATCCTCGGGTCCTTAGATTGTCCTATGGTGAGGCACATGGTGATGTGTACTGGTCTCTCCCTTCTCTTCTGGGTTCAGCTTCTTACCTCTGGTTTTCTCTCTCTTTCTGTCTGAATTTCACTCCATTTATAAAGGACTCTAGTAATAGGATTAAGACCCATTCTGATTGAGGTGGGCCATACCTTCTTAACTGCAGTAACCATATCAAAAAGTCCTTATCAATGGGTTCACACCTACAAGAATGTATTAAATTTAATAACATGTTTCTCTGGGGTATAAACAACTTCAAACCACTACAAATACTTTCTAATTTCTTTTTTATTTAAATTTTGGCCAGTGGATTATTTAGATTCTAAATGTTTGGAGTATTTTCCAGATTTTTTTCTATTGCTCGTTTCTCATATAATTCCATTGTGGTCAGAAAACATTCTTTGAATGATTTGAATCCTTTTAAATTTATTGAGATGTGGTTTATGATCCAGAATGTGGTGTATCTTGATAAATGTTCTGTGCACACTTGAAAAGAATGTGTATTCTGCTGCTGTGGGTAGAATGCTCTCTAAGTCATTAGATCAAGTTGGTTGAGAGTGTTGTTCAAATCTTCTATTTCCTTAATGATTTTCTGTCTACTTGTTCTAGCAATTATTCAGAGGTATATAAATCTCTGAATATAATTGTAGATTTGTGTATTTCTCCTTTCAGTTCTATCCATTTTTGACTCATGTATTTTGAAGCTCTGTTATCAGGTACATAAGCATTTAGAATAGTTATGTTTTCTTGACTAATTCCTTTATCATTATGAAATGACTCTTTTCATTCCTGGTAATATTATTTGTCCTGAAATTTATTTTGTCTGATATTAATGATCCACTCCCAGTGTTAGTATTATATCTATTTTTTCCATCCTTTTACTTTTAATCTATTGTGTTTTTAAACCTAAAATTTCTTGCAGGCAACATATAGTCAGTGCTGCTTTATTTAATCTTATGAACTCTGCCTTGTAATTGGAGTGTTTAGATCCAATTGGAGTGTTGTGATCATTGATATGGTTGGGTTTCAATCTATCATCTTGCTGTATTCTATCTGCCCCATCTGTTCTTTTTCCCCTCTTTCTTCTTTCTTTTGCATTAATAAAGTATTATGATTATGTTTTATCTCATTTTTTGGTTATTAGCTGTACCTTTTTTGGTGGGGGAGGGAATTTTTTAAGCTTTTTATTGTAATAACATATATACAACTTAAAATTCCCATTTTAGCCACTTTCAAGTGTAGAATTCAGTAATATTAAGTACATTCACAATATTATGCTACAATCACCAACATCCATTACCTCAACTTTTCCATCACCTCAAACAGAAACTCTGCACCCATTAAAGCAAAAACTACTTCTTTCCCTCTCCTCTCTCCCTGAACCTTGGTAACCTATTATCTGATATCTGTATGAAATCTGCTTCTAGGTATTTCATATAAGTGAGTTTACAGTATTTGTCTTTTTGTGCCTGGCTTATTTCATTCAACATGATATCTTCAAGGTTCATCTATGTCATAGCAAGTATCACAACTTCACTCCTTTCTATGGCTGAAAAATATTCTATTGTGTGTACCACATTTTGTTTATCCATTCATCTGCTGATGGACACTTGGGTTACTCTGAACTTTTGGCTTTTGTGAGTAATGCTGCTATAAACACTGGGGTACAAATATCTGCCTGTGTCCCTGTTTTCAGTTCTTTGGGGGTATATACCAAGAACTGGGATTGCTGGGTCATATGGTAATTCTACTTTCAATTTTCAGGGGAACTGCTAAACTGTACCTTTATGTTAAGTGGTTATTTTAGGGCTTATAAATACATGTTTTACTTATTACAGCCTACTTTAAAGTTATATTATAAGGAACACTTATTCACTATTGGTGGGAATACAGAATGGTACAGCCACTGTGGAGGACTGTTTGACAGTTCCTAAAGAAGTTGCATATAGACTTGCCACGTGACCCGGCAATACCACTACTGGGTATATACCCAGAAGAACTGATAGTAGTGACACAAACAGACATCTGCACACCAATGTTCATAGCAACATTATTCACCATTGCCAAAAGTTGGAAACAACCCAGGTGTCCATCAACAGACGAATGGATAAACAAACTGTGGTCTATTCACCTAATGGAATATTATGCAGCTATAAGAAGAAATGAAGTTGTAAAGCATATGACAACATGGATGAACCTGGAGGACATTACATTGAGCGAAGCAAGCCAGACACAAAAGGACAAATACTGTATGATTGCGTTACTATGAACCAAATATATTGTGTAACATATTGTTTGATTAAAAAAAAAATTAATATGTATTCAGTATATTTAATTGAGAAATGTATTTATCCATCTGTGTTTACTTTTCAGTTTTTAATTGTTTATATTTTCAATTATTAAATGTACAAAATAAAGTTAAAAAAAAGATATAACATTTCTAATGTAATAGAAAGATCTTACAACAGTATACTTCCATTTCCCCTCTCCCAATCTCTATGTTGTTATTACACATTGTACTTCTCTATTTGTTATAAAACCCACAAGGTATCAGTCAGGATTCAGTCTGTATAGAGAAATCATTCTAAATATTCTAAGTATGAATAGCTTTAATATGGGAATTGGAGGCTCATATAATCATTATGAGCCCTGGGAAGGTAAGGCCAGAAAGCATCCCTGACATCTTGCAGTACTGAAGTGAGTGACTCTCAAGATCTTGCCTGGAAGCCAACATGTGTACAAAGTTTCTGCAGCCTCCCTCAGCCTGCAGCTTTGTAGGGAGTGATTCACAGGAGCTTGACAGTCAGGCTACGGCTAACCACACACCTGCCTTGGGTCACACATGTGACTGCAGCCATCCCCAAGGATTAATGATCTGTCTTTCCTTTGTCTTCCAAGTTTGCTGGGAGTGCCAACTTGCCAGTTTCTTACAAAAGAGAAGGCTCTGGAAAATGGAGTTCCAGCCTTCTCTTCAGTGAAGCATGGTCACAATGCTCAAGTGACAAAAGGAAATTTAGCCAAATTAGTTACTTTTAGGTTAGCAGTCTAGTTTGTTGGTTTTGTTTCCTGACAGTTTCATATACCAAAAAGCAATACGATGATCTCTACAGAAATTTGTATAGCCAAAATGCTATCCCTGATCAAACATTTAAGTTTGTTTCCCTTTTCCCAAGCAAAGGAGAGAAATAATCTCCTTATTAGTTTAAATATTTATAGCATTCCAGAGAGTAATTATTAGATCATTACATTCCAGATAACAACCAGAAACATCTATTAGCTTTAAGAGCCACAAGGTTAAGAAGCAGCCCCGTTATCTGCAAATAAACCAGACAGCTTTCCTCATTTCATTAGTTAATGATACATATAAACTTATGTATAAAGCCTTGGCTTGTACAGTGTGTCAGAGTATACAAGAAAGCTCTTTAAGGTTTGGTTTAGATACAGTTTTCTTGATAAACTGGTACACACAGACAAAAGCTATGTAAAAACACTGTATCTTAATCCAGTCCCACTTAGAGAAAGAACTATTTATTTTCAAAGAAAGCCACCTCCTAGACAATTTTAGGTGAAACGTGGCCTCTTTATGGCATGAATTGAAAGGAAACTGCAAATCAAAGTCATGGCTAAACTGCTAAGGAGAAGAAAGGAGGCAGCAGGAGACAGCAGAAAGGGGAAGAAGGAGAATAGGAAGGGAAAAGTGCATACGACTAGTGCGGAGGCTGAAATCTGCAGAGAAAGGGGTCAGTAAGAAATAGTGGGATGAGCAATGTGCATCTAGAAACCTGGATGTCTAAAATCCCATTTCCAATTGTCTGCTGTGCTCTGCTGCCTTAAACTTTTGGTAAAACACCACCATATATACAACCTTTAGAGGTGGTATTTTAAGGACAAAGGTATAGGAGTAGTTGTGAAACAGTAGAGAGGGACAAACACAAGGGACAATAAGGTGACCCCAAAACTAATTCAATCATTGTTTACAGCAACATTATTCACAATTGTCAAAAGGTGGAAACAACCCCAGTGTCCTTCAGCAGATGAATGGATAAACAAAACATGATCTATCCATACAATGGAGTATTATTCAGCCATGAAAAAGAATGAAGTTCTGATACAACCTACACTATGGATGTTTTAGTTTGCCAAAGTGCTGCCAATGCAAAGCACCAGAAACCGGTCGGCTTTTATAACGGGGATTTTTTTTTTTTATTTTAATTTTTATTTTTAAAGGTGCTTTAGATTACATAAATGTTACATAAAAATATAAGGAATTCCCATATGCCCCACTCCCTCTCCCTTCCACACTTTCCCACATTAACATCCTTCATTAATGTGGTACATTTGCTACAATTGATGAACACATATTGAAGCACTGCTACTAACCACGTGCTACAGTGTACATTATAGTTTACACTCTGTTATAATGGGGATTTTATTAGGGGAAAATCCTACAGTTTCAAGGTCATGAAATTTCTAAATCAAGGCACCATCAGAGATGCTTTCTCATCAAAGTCAGCTACTGGTGATCCTGGCATCCTGCCACAAGATGAGGCAAGATGGTAGGTGTGCCAGTTTCTCTCTACTTGCTCCTTGAGCTCAGCTGTGGGCAATCAGGCATCTCTCCCTGGGCTTCTCTCCTTGAGCCTCTTGGGGCATCTCTGTCTTTCTGCAGCTGTAGGTGAAACTGGAGTCCTCTCTCTCTACTTTCTCCTTTCTCTCACATGGCAGGATCAAAATGGTGGTTTCCTTCCTCTGCGTCTCTCTGTGTTCAGTTCTCAGTTTATATAAGACCCAAGCAAGGGGTTGGAGACTTAACCTGGGTCATGCCTCACTGACGAAGTCCAATCAAAATTGATCTAATCAAGTGATCTAATGAAGGTCCCTTAACTGAGTCCAATCAAAAGGCTCCAAACACAATAGGCTTCCATGCATAGTAATGGGTTAGCTTAAGAACATAATTTTCTGGGTCCACAGAACAACTCAAACTAGACAATGGATAAACCTTGAAAACATTATGCTGAATGAAATAAGCCAGGCACAAAAAGACAAATTACAAATGATTCCACTTATATGAAATATCTAGAATAAGCAAATTCTTAGAGACAGAGAGTAGACTAGAGGTTACCAAGAGTTTGGGGAGGGCAGGATGAGGAGTTATTGCTTAAAGAGTACAGAGTTTCTGTTTGGAGTCATGAAAAAGTCTTGGTAATGATGGTAAAAAATGTTTTAAAAAGCTGCTTCTAACACCACAGAATTGTATATCTGAATGTAGTTAGGAGAAATTTTAGGTTATCTGTTATTAGAATAAAATAAAATAAAATAAAAAAAACCATAGGACTATATAGCACAAACAGTGAAGCCCAATGTAAACCATGGGCTACAGTTAATAGTACAATTATAATAATATCCTTTCATCGGTTTTAACAATTGTATCTCACTAATGCAAAGTATTAATAACAGGGTGTATATGGGAACACTATACTTTCTACATGATTTTTCTATAAAACCTACAACTTCTCTAATAAAAAATTATTTTAAAAAGCTACTTCTAGAATTTCTTTTGGCTTAATGTTGAATAAATTTATGAAAACTAACAAAACAAAACAAGAAAAATAATTTAGCACCAAATCATAGTCACAGAATGAGCTGTTCCTTCCTCCTGTTTGTACTCAGAGAAACTGGTGTTTTGAGCTCCAGACCTCAAAATGCACTTGATAGGAAGTTAGGATTAAGAGAACATGCTCTCCCAACTTGGAAAAACAAAGTTTTTTTGAGATGAAGAAGGAGGGCATAAGAAAACATATAACCATTGTAAAAAAAAAAAAAAAAAACTCTGAGGTTTGAAACATGAGGACAGGTACTGGACCACCACTGTGGGAGGGGAAAGAGAGATTCACACCAGAGTCAGGAACTACAAGATTGTGTTTTTCATCTATCCCCATGCACGGATCAGAAAGTTTGACAAATCATTGGTTGGTGAGGGTGTAAGAAAACGGGAATGTTCATACATTGCTGGAGGGAGAGAAAATTGGTACAACTTTTCTGGAGAGCAGTACTTAAATTGTGGAAAAATTTATCACAATTTAGAATGCAAATGCACTTTGCCCCAGTAAATTTATTTCTAAGACTATATCCTATTAAACTATGCAAGGGGAAATGACTTAGGTTTATTGCCACCTTGCTTGTAAAAGGAAAGGATTGGAAACCATCTAAATATCTGTAAATGTAAATTATGGTCTGCTATGGGTTGAACTGTTGCCCCCAACAAGATAAACTGAAGTCTTAATCCCCAACACCTCAGAATGAACCTTATTTGGAAATATGGTTACTGCAGAAGGCATTAGTTAAATTAAGATGAAGTCATACTAGAGTATGGTAGACCCTTAATCCAATATACCTTTGGTCCTTCTATGAAGAGGAGAAGAGAGAGACAAACAGAGAAAAGACGGCCATGTGATGATGGAGGCAGAGGCTATTATGCAATAAGCCAAGGAAGCCATGGATTGCCAGTAACTGCCAGAAGACAGGAGAAAGGCATGGAACAGAATTCTTTCCTACAGACTTTAGAGGGAGCCTGGACCTGCCAACACCTAAATTTTAGACTTTTAGTCTCCAGAATTCCAAGACAATAAATTTCTGTTGTTTTAAGTTTGTTATGGAAGCCCTAAGAAATTAATACACAGTCTAGCCATAAAGTAGAATATTATAGAGCTATAAGAAAATAACAAGGAAGCTTTTATATATTAATAATAATTGCTTTCCAAAATATCATGTTAAATGAAAAAAGCAAAGTCAGAACAGTGTAAGTTGTGTCTATAGGGTGTGTTTAAAAAGGGGTGTGTGTTTGAGAGGGGAACTGGAAGAAAAAAAAACTTGCTTGTAAATGTACAGAACCTCTCTGGAAGGACACACAAGAATCTGGTAACACTGAATGCCTGTGAGTATGAGAATTGAAGCACCTGGGAGACAGGGGTCAGAAGAAAGAGGTCTTTTCGTGGTACATTTTTTTAAAGTCCTTTAAAAAGCTGAAATTATGTGAGTGTATTAGTTATCTAAAATGTAAACATACACTTGAAATAGATACAAATACCAAAGGGTTGCTCAGAACAGGTGAGACCTCTGCAGTGTCCACAGCCTTTGGTTCACTCTCATCTCCGACATTCTCCGACTCAAAGAATGTCCTCCATTCCTCTCCCAATGGGACTGTCTAGCCCTGATTGGGCAGTGTCCAATGATCCCAAATCACCCGGAAACCTCCAACTTTGGGGCTCAAACTGCTGCCTCTGGTCACCCCTCTGGGGTCAGCTGCAATCAATCATCATTCCTATGCTTCTCTTCCTCATCACTGCCACCTTCTGGGGCTTTTCCTCAGCCACATTCTCCTAAGTCCTCAGCCATACAGGACACTTAACTGGACCTTCCTTAAAATTTCACTCCTTCCTTGTCGCCTCCTCTTCTCTCACCTCATACTACTGAGGTTTCTTTTGACCACTCCACCTATTTTCCCCTTCATCCTCCCTCCCCTCAGTGAGGGTGTTTCCCAAAGCTCAATCCTCACCACTCTGTTCTCTCTCCCTCATATTGCTGGAGAGTTGGGTATCACTAATTCTTAAAATCTCTATGATCTCCTTTATGCTGAATCCTTCAACATCCTGTGCTCTGTTCCATCCTCTACTCTGAGTTCCAGTCCCAAGAAGAAATGCAAACTGGGTATTCCTGGCTAGCTGAATCACCCTGACCTGGATCTTCATGCTCAGGTTTAAAGGCCAATCATCTAACCCACCTAACTGGCTGTGCTCTGAGCTTCTGGGCAAAGGCCAGTGGCTCTGCAATTCCTTTCAATTACCCAGCTTGTCAGGCAGGAACACCTGTGCATTAGGCAAACGTCCTCCGAGATCAAAAGGCTGATGGTGCTGACTGACCCTTTCCCCACCTCCCCTCCAACCCCCCACCTCCAGCCAGCCTCTGAATCATGGTGAAAATGTCTCTCATATGATTTCCTAACTTTACATTTTCACTGACTCACCCCAGAGCTGTGGATTGCATTATAGATTACTAAATAATTTCTGAATCATCCTTGTCATTTATTCAACTGACATTTAGTGACAACATACCATGTATAAAGACATCATATCAGATGCTGTGGGATTCTAAGATGAACAAGACACATCTATATGAGAAGTCAGGGTGGAAGGCAACAAAGAAAGAGGTAAATACAGGGCAATGGAATCCAGAAGGGTGAGGTCTCACTTGCAGAGAGAAGGCTCTGAGAAAGCATTACAGGCAGCAGAAATGACATTTGAACTGGATGGGCAGGATTAGCTAAACAGACAAGAAGAAAGGCATTCATGAAGTCAAAAAGATCAGGGCTTGAATCCCCATCCTGCTGCCTTTTAAGACCCAGTGACTATGAGCAATTTATTTAACAGTTCATTTCTTCATCTACACCACAAAGGTTTTAATAGTACTTTTTGTTAGAAGTAATGCTATGTACATGATGGGATACCATGCAGAAGGGTAACCTTTGTTGCTCTTGAAAAAATAGAGCAGAGTGAAAAGAAAAAGACCAATATAATTGTGACATGATAGTTATATAAATTAAAAGTATATGCACATAACAATGAGTAAGACCTATAAGGTGGAAGGGTGTGGTTGGCAGTAGATGGGGGTGATGTTGCTGCGAAGATGTGAGGGGTGGTCGATGGTGCTGAAATGTGAGGGGAAGTAGGGTGGGGGGATTGGGTTGGACTATCAATGGAACTAGGGGCTGGGCTGGAGGAAGGAACAGATGAATTATAGGGACTTGTAGGTTTATGGTTAAAACTACAATGGTGGGAATGTTCTTTTGTCAAATATGACAGGGGAGGGTCACTGGTGCAGGGCATCAGGGGTGGGGGATATGTGGAAGAGGGTGCACCTGGGACATGCTTCTATGGAATATGAAAATGTTCATCTTGTCCTAATGGGTTATCTCACTGGGTGGAGACCCACACAATAAACAAGAAAATATTAAACTCCTGGGGAGTCCTTCTATGTTCTCAATTAGAGGGGCAAGAATCTCTCAAGAACATAGGCATTGCCTAATAAAAGAGAACAGACCAATATGCCAAACCCTCAATATTAATATTAACATGACTTTGAACCTTACTCTTCAAAAACTGAAACTTAATGGTTACCTTTGTTCCTGAGGGCAGGGGAAGGGAAGAATAGAATAGATGGAGCATAGGGCATTTTTAGAGCATTGGAATTATTCTGGATGATCTTGCAATGATGGATAAAGGCCATTATAAATTTTGTGTACAGAGCAAAATGTAATCCATAATGTAAACCACTGACCATGGTTAGTAGCAAAGCTTCAATATTTGTTCATCAATTGCAACAAATGAACCATACTTGTGTAAGATGTCATCAATAGGGGAAAATGTGAGAAGGGGAGGGGGTGGGATATAGGGGAATCCCCTATATTTTCGATGTGACTTTTCTGTAACCTAAAGCTTCTTTGAAAATAAAGCAAATAAAATAAAATAAAATAAGACACTGTCACTGAAGAAATTGTCACTGTATGTAAAAGATAACATATCTTATGGTAATGAAAGACACAATGAAAAATTTTTATTTTTTTTATTTTTGTATTTTATTTGTTTTTTAAATTATTACTATATTTTTATTATTTTTATCATTTATTTTTTGGCTTTGTTTTGGGGGAGGTTTTGGACTGCAGAAGGGTGGCAACTGTGGCAGGGGAAAATCACAGGTGCAGGGTATTGGTGATGAGGGGATGTGTAGGGAGGGGTGCACCTGGGGCATGTCTTTATGGAATCATATTCCATGTATGTTTCAGAGGTCATGGAGTGTTGTCTTGGTGGGTGGAGACTCACATAATACCCAAAAGAATATCCTATCCTGGGAAGTTCTGCTACATTCTCAAATAGAGTGGCAAGAATCCCTAGAGTACATGGGCAGTGACTAGTGAGGGAGGACAGACCAATATGCCAAGCCCTTGACATTGATGTACTTATGAACCTTGTTTTTGTGAAATTAAAACTTGGACTAGTATCATATATTGCCTAAGAGTTACCTCCTGAAAGCCTCCTTGTTGCTCAAATGTGGCCTCTCTCTAAGTCAAATTCAGCATATAAACTCACTATCTTCCCCCTGGTGTGGGACATGACTTTTGGGGATAAGCTTCCCTGGCACTGAGGGATTACTATGAAGTGCCAACTTTGGAAAAAGACCTTGACCAAAAGGGGGAAATATTAAATACGAATGAGTTTTTAAGGCTAAGTGATTTTAAAGTGAGTCAGGAGGTCATTCCAGAGGTTCGTTTATGCACGTCTCAGCAGGATCTCATTGACTGCCACAGTATACATGCCTCAAGCAGAGGCATCTAGACGCTATAGGCAGAACAGACAATTTCAGTACCCTGTCAATGGGTCTAACCTTGGAATATATGTTCCCCAATGTAACAAAGTTAGACTCATTTATTATTTCCCAATATATGGCTCTTTTGCCCTGTTATTTGATCTTATTATTAGCATTATACTTGTTAAATATATGTACCAGAGACTTAAATCTTCAGTGTGTTCATATGCCGGTTAAGCCCTGAATCTCAGTAGTGTTGCAACACCTACACTCCAGTTCTTCAGACTTGCCCAGGACAACTAACAAAATGATGATGATAACCAACACCCATCCCCCAAAACAGAGAGTATCTACAACTGCAAATAAGACAGTTCTATCCATCTGTCCCACGGGATCTAAGCCCCCTCTCAAGAAACAGAGTGGGCATCACCATCCTAAAATCCTCAAGATTGAGAAACGAACAAACATAAGGGGGGAATGCAACTATGGACTAAAGTAGACTTATTATTCTAGCAATGGAAGATCTTATACCATTGATATAAAGGCAATGGTCACCAGAGGTTCTGAGGGGAGGGAAAGGGAATTATAAGTGTAACATGGGGCATGTTTGGGACACTGGAATTGTCATGCATGAAATTGCAATGACAAATACAGGCCATTATATATTTTGTCAAAACCTATAAAAACGTGTGGCCCAAAGTATAAACCATAATGTAAACTATTGACCATGGTTAGCAGCAATGCTTCAATATGTGTTCACCAATTGTAACAAATGTACCACACTAATGTAAGATAATGTTAATGGAGAAAAATGTGGGAGGGGGAGGGGGTGGAGTATATGGGAATCCCCTCTATTTTCAATGTATCATTTATGGACTCTAAAACTTCTTTAAAAATAAAATTTTAAAAATAAATAAAATAAAATGAAAAAATATATGCATAAAAACAGTAACATATTTTATGAACACATGCAAAAAAGATAAATATTTAGTACATTAGAATGGCTGCCTTTGGAGGTTGAAAAGAGGGACAGAGATGAAAAGGAATGAAAAACTAAACATAAGAAAAACTTTGTACAGATTAACAAAGACATGTCATGAACTAAGGCTGGCAGATGCAATTAACCCTCTGTGCCTGAGGCATCACCCAGCCCAGCTTCCCTCTAAAAAAAAGAGAGAATGACCTAGATGATCTAGACTAGGATCTAAGACTAAAGGGATCTAAGACTAAAGGGAGAGCAAGTTTAAGATTTATTTCGTAAGGCAGCAAGGAATTGATGAACGGCGGAAGGTACGGTAAAGAAAAGAGTTGAAAGATATTACGGAGTTGGCATCTCAATTTTCAATAAATTCCATGAGTATAAGAATTGTATCTGCATTTTTTACCATTCTAACCATAAAGCCACCTCTAAAGTCTGTGTGTTGATACATAATGTTTGGTGACTGACTATGCCAACGATACAACAAGGATTTAGAGCATATGAGGATTGGCTGCTGGGGTGTGGGCCTCCAGATCAGGCACAGGGATGGCTAAGGCACCATTCCGAGGGGGCCCCATGTGGAGAAGCAGATGCCTCACTTTAATCCAAGAATAGTTACAGAGAGAGTGAGTTTGCTATGGAGACAATGCAGAGAAAGGTCACCCTAGCCAGAGTTAACAAGAAGCAGGGTTCCCGACCCAGGGCCCCCTCCTGCCCACCCCATCCCTCCACAACCCTCCCCCATGAGTGCTGGCTCAGGATTAGCTGCAGTGGGTAAGTGCTAATCTAACTGCCTGAAGCTGGAGGTCTTATCTAGAACTCAGAAGGGCCTCGTTCTTCCCTTATGGACAAGAGCCCTGCAAGCATTCACAGATAGGAGGGAAACATTTTCAAGTTTGTGTAGATGTTTCTGAAAGCTCATAGGGAAAAGGATGCCTTGTGAAGTGGTGATGAATGGCTCTGTGAGGAATGTTTTCTTTAAATTGACACCGTAAAGAACTCACCTCCACATTCATCTTGCTGTCTTCCTCAGGGTTCTGTGAAGAAAAATGCAGTTGTTCAGGACCCTGGTGGCACCACCCCAACTCCATGCAGACCTCCACCCCTTTGCCATCCCCTTTCCCCTCACTGCCTCCTGTCCCATGTGCCCCCATCTTTCCCAAATGCCTTCACCACCATGTGTGCCCCAGCAAGGACATCCAGCCAGTGCCTGGATCCAGTCGGGGTCTGGTGGCAGCTGACTTTCCTGGGATTTCACACTGCAATGTTTCTCTTAGGAGGGCACTTCCAGCCCCCAATGGCCAAGGCAGCTGTAAACAGGATGCCTCTGTACTTAAAAGATTGATACATGCTCCAAAGCTGATGCTTGGAAAGGACAGCTCTGTGACTGACTTTCTGTTGTGGGTACATAAGGACACTTCTGTGTCTGAATTTCTGTTGTGGGCACAAGGTAGGAAGAAATATGCACCTCTCTTTTTACCTCCTACCTGAGTTTCCAGAGGACTTCCAATACCTTAGGTTAAAAGAACAGTTTATCATTCGTTTCTCTGGGCTGCTAGAACTGCCACTTTATTTTAACTAAGACTGGGGCAGGTAAGGGGAGTAACCAGAGGGGATGCAGGTAGGAATACAGATGCCTCTCCAGCTCGTCCACCTGGATAGATGCCACTACTGCCTCTGAACCTGAGTCTGTGTAGGCCCCGTCCTGGGACCCGGGCCTGCACTGGATCTTATTCTTTTTCAAAATAAAGGAAAGGTTAAATAATAAGGATGATAGCCATGAATAATAATAATCCCATTTTTTAAAAAATCTTGACTCACCACGACCCTAAAAACACCTGTGATGATCTCCTGAGCTGTGTGCTAACATGTTTTCAGTAACTCCCTCCCTTCTCTCTCCCCATTTCTCCTTCCTCCTTTGAGGGTGGGTCTTGTGACCCCACATAGCCAACTCACATGCTATTATTCCTTTTGCAAACTGGAGACTTGTTACTTTTCCTGACAAATCTGAAAAAGGGAACTTGCTACAAGACAAACCCTAAAAAACAGAGTGTGATAGAGTAAGCAATCTTCTTAAGATTCCTGGAGGTCAGTATGGGTATAATGTATTTTTATGCATTCATTATTTCAGAAGGGGAACTAAAACCCTGAGGGGTAAGCCAGGGTGGGGGGCGGGACGGGAGGGCAGAACTAAGGACAAGTGTTGGCCAACTGTCTGGAAATCACAGACTACTACCTGGTTGCCATCTAGGAGCCTGGTGTAGATGGGACCCATCTCTCCCAACAATGTATTGTGCTTTATTTTAAAGAATTTTAATATAAGTCCGCCTTGGAGCTTACATGTGAGCATAGAAATCGGACAACAAAATGCACAAATATGAGGAGGATGCTCACAAAGGTGAGCCTACTTGACTTGTGTCAGGTACTAGAGTAACATTACACTTAAGCCTCACAACCTTTGCAAAAGAGCATCTGTAATTTCATTTTTACATCAAGTACACGCAAAATCATTGGGCCAGGGCCTCACTGCCAAGTGGTGGCAGCACTGCCTGTAATTTCAAGACTTTCTGGTTCTAAAGTCAAAGCCTGGATTGCACCAGACACCTGTACAGGTGCTGTCTCATGCTCACCCAGGTGAGCTTTTTTGGAGAGTTTAATTTTTAAATGGTCAAACACTAAAAGGCAATACATTATCTCACTTTTAGTATTATGGTAAGGAAGGTTTTCCCAAAAGACTTTTAGACACATTTTTATTGTCTTTTCAATTTTTAACTTTTTGTCTTTTTTTTTTACATTAAATTTTTTTAATCTATCTAAATTGTATTTAGGTAAATGGCAAGAAATAAGAACCTAATTTTACTTTTCCTCAAATAGTTAATGAGTTAACTTAGCATCATTTATTGAATAGCTCACATTTTCTCCAATGATACCACACCTATATTAAATTCTTATGTATATGGTTATTCTTTTTTTTTTTTCACTTCTCTTCTACTCCTATTCTAATAACATAGTTTTTACATTATTGTGGCTTCTTAATCTATTTTGATGGCTGGTAAAGTTCAAGTTTTCTCATTAATCTTTTTCAGTGTTCTCTATTCTAGCTTGCTGAGGCCTCTAGATTATCTAGACTATCTAGAGATAGTCTCTAGACAGAGACTATCTCTGTCGGGTTAAAAAAATTTCTACTGGGACTCTGACTACAATTACATCAAATTTATAAACTGAATTATGGTGAATTAATAAGCCTTCCCACTGAGAAATATGTCTGTTTAAAACCAAACACTAAGAATGTGGTCTTTTTCCCGCCGCGGGCCTCATCCTGTGTTCTCTCTTTGGGTTCTCTTTTCGGCTCTGGTTCCCGCTCTTGGCACCACCATGCCCTGCTCTGAAGAGACCCCCATTTCCCCCAGCAAGCAGGCCTAGCAGGTGGAGGAGGGCAGCCTGCGTGCCCGCTTTGCTTGGCTCTCGGAGCATGCCACGGCCCCAACCAAGGGGTCCGCGGGCTATGACCTGTACAGTGCCTTTGATTATACAGTACCACCCATGGAGAAAGCCCTTGGAAAAACAGACATTCAGATAGCCCTTCCTTCTGGATGTTATGGAAGAGTAGCTCCACGTTCTGGCTTGGCTGCAAAACACTTCATAGATGTAGGAGCTGGTGTCATAGATGAAGATTACAGAGGAAATGTTGGTGTTGTGCTATTTAATTTTGGCAAAGAAAAGTTTGAAGTGAAAAAAGGTGAACGAATTGCACAATTGATTTGTGAACGGATTTTTTATCCAGAAATAGAGGAAGTTCAGGTTTTAGATGTCACTGAAAGGGGTTCAGGAGGGTTTGGATCTACCGGAAAGAATTAAAATTTATGCCAAGAATAGAAAACATACTGTTTTCCTTAAAAATAATGCTTTCACCTAAATTGTTTTGGTGTTTGTAAACCTATTAAACTTTAACTTCTAAAAACCTTTGGTTTTCTTATGGTCAAGGAAAGGGCACCTCTGGTGGGATAACATAGAAACTTTCTTGTGTCTTTCTACTTATTGTTGTATGTAAATCTGCTTTGTGGTGTCCTAATACAAATAGTTTCTTTTTCAGTTCATTTTATGTATAAATGTATATCTATTGGAAAATTTGTATTATTTAATTCACTAAATGCTACCCCTTCAGCAACTTATTTTGCTTTATTTGCTTTATAAATCATAAACAATGCCTTTTAATCAATAAATTTGAATTCTTACACAGATACAAATTACTGCATAAACTGAACTAAAAGATAATAAAAAGGATGAGGTTAAAGTTATTCTGGACGTCCGGGAAGATGGCGGACTAGTAAGACACGGGAATCTCTTCTCCAGAAAAATAGCTAGAGGACAAGCTGAAACAGCCCCGAAAAAGATCTTCTAGGGTTTAGGTCAGCAGGTGAAGGCTGCACACCACCCAGAGGAGAGAGGGACAGAAGAGGGAAATCGCGACTACAGAACTGTGAGTTGCAAGTAGCAGCTTCTGCTGCTGCCAGCACCCTCCCCCACGCTCTTCAGAATTCTCGGGCCCCTGGACCTGGGACCACAGACAAAGGGGGCTTCAGGGATCTACCACTCCCGGAAAGGGGAGAGAAAGGTACACAGCCTTAGGCTGACTCAGGTTCGGACCTGAAATTTGGGCTGCAGAGCCCCACGGACACTTCCACACAGCGGTTTGCCCTAGGAGCCTGGAAAGGACCCTTTCACACGGCGGTTTGCCCTGGGAGCCCGGAAACGACTGGAGAAAGCCGATCCTCGCAACCTCCCTCTCTTCTAGCCTGGACTAATTGTTGAGGACACCACGGGAGAGGGGAGAGAGAGCCTGGGGCTGACCCTGCTTTGGACTCCCAGGTTTGGTCTGCCCTGTCCCTTGAGAGCCCTTCCAGGCTGGGTGGGGCTGCGCCATTGTTTGCCTTGGAGCCTGCAAGGGGCTAAAGATATACAAACCTCCCAATCTCCTCCTCTACTAACAGGGACTGATTGTTGAGGATTCAGAAGGGAGTGGAAATATTTCCTAGCTGGGAAAAGGGGGGCACGAGAGAAGTCTAGAGAACTGTCTCAGAAAGTTTGAATTACAGGGCTCTTAGCCCCCAGACAGGAAGCTCTATCACATTGATCTGGTCTGTGTCACAACAAATACGCTCCGACCAGGCATTGAATTGAGAGCAGCCAACAAGCGCCATCTCCTGGCAGACCAAGGAAGTACACATAAGAAAATTAATAAGTAAGAGAGTCTTTTCCTGGCCTCTATAGCCTCCCTGCCCAAGGCCCTAGGAAGCGACTCTACAGCCAATTACTGGGTACAGTGCCCAGTTTTGAGCAACCAGCAGAACAATCCTAACAATCAAGGTTGAGCCAAAAATCAAAGAGCAGTGGTAACTCACAGCCTCCTGCCACTAAAACCCCATAAAAGAGAAAGAGATAGAGCATCTAAGTAAAATACACACTAACCAGATGCCTAAGCACCAACAAAAAATTACGGGCCATACTAAGAAAATAGAATACATGGCCCAAGAAAAGGAATACAGCAAAGTCCCAGAAGAGATGCAGAATTTGAGAGAACTAATCAGTGAGATGAGCACACATTTCCAAAATCAATTAATGAGATGAAAGACAATATAGTTAAAGAGATCAATGACATCAAGAGTCATTGCGCGAATGTAAAGAAGAATTTGAAATCATGAACAGAAAAGTAACGGAGTTCATGGGAATGAAAGACAAAATAGGTGAAGTAAAAAATACATTTGAAGCATTCAACAGCAGACTCGAAATGATAGATGAAAGAATAAATTATACTGAAGACAGAGCAGCTAAAATCGAAGAGAGAAAAGAACAGAGAGAGAAAAGAATGGAAAAAATTGAGCAGGGGCTCAGAGAGTTGAATGACAACACAAAAGGCAACAACATACATGTCATGGGAGTACCAGAAGGGGAAGAGAAAGGAAAAGGGGCAGAAAGAGTATTTGAGGAAATAATAGCTGAAAATTTCCCAACTCTCATGAAAGAAATGAACTTTCATGTCCAAGAAGCACACCGTACCCCATTAAGAATAAATCCAAATAGACCAACGCCAAGACACATATTATTCAGAATGTCAAATGTAAAAGATAGAGAGAAAATGATCAGAGCAGCAAGAGAGAAGCAAACGATCACGTACAAAGGACGTCCAGTAAGACTTTGTGCAGATTTCTCTTCAGAAACCATGGAGGCGAGAAGACAGTGGTATGATACAATTAGGAAACTGAAAAAGAAAAACTGCCAGCTGAGAATTCTTTACCCAGCAAAACTGTTCTTCAAATATGAAGGTGAATATAAAGTATTCACAAACAAACAGAAACAAAGAGAGTTTGCAAAAAAGAATCCACCTTTACAGGATATAATAAAGGAAGCCTTAGAACCTGAAAGAAAAAGACAGGAGAGAGAGGCTTGGAGGACAGTATAGAAGAAAGAAAAGCAGAAAGGATAATCAAGAGAGTAAAAAGAAAGACAAAAATAAGATGACATATGAAAACTAAAGAATAAAATGGAGAAAATAAATAGTGCATTTTCAGTAATATCATTGAATGTGAATGGATTAAATTCCCCAATCAAAAGATACAGGCTGACAGAATGGATAAAAAAACATGAGCCATCCATATGCTGCTTACAAGAAACTCATCTCAGACACAAGGATACAAGCCGGCTGAAAGTAAAAGGTTGGAAAAAGATACTCCATGCGAATAGTAAACAGAAAAGAGCAGGGGTAGCTATACTAATATCAGACAAAACAGACTTCAAATGCAAAAAAGTGATGAGATGCGGAAGGCCATTATATATTAATAAAAGGAACGCTCCTCCAGGAAGATATAACAGTCATAAATATCTACGCACCTAACCAGGGTGCCCCAAAATATATGAGACAAACTCTGGCAAAACTGAAGGTAGAAATAGACATTTCTACAATAATCATCGGGGACTTCAACACACCTCTCACATCATTAGATAGAACAACTAGACAGAAGATCAACAAGGAAACAGAGAACTTGAACAATATGATAAACAAGTTAGACCTAACAGACATATACAGAACACTGCATCCAAACTCAGCGGATTATACATTCTTCTCAAGTGCCCATGGATCTTTCTCCAGGATAGACCACATGTTAGGTCACAATACAGCTCTCAATAAATATAAAAAGATTGAAATTATACAAAGCACCTTCTCAGATCATAATGGAATGAAACTAGAAATCAATAACAGACAGGAAAAAAGGAAATTTGCAAATGTGTGGAGACTGAACAACACACTCCTAAATATTCAGTGGGTCAAAGAAGAAATTGCAAGTGAAATCAGTAAATATATTGAGACAAATGAAAATGAGAACACAACGTATCAAAACTTATGGGATACAGCAAAGGCAGTCCTAAGAGGGAAATTTATAGCCCTAAATGCCTATTTTAAGAAACAAGAAAGAGCTAAACTCAAAGATTTAACTGAACAACTTGAGAAACTAGAGAAAGAACAGCAAACCAATCCCAAAGCAAAAAGAAGGAAAGAAATAATAAAGATTAGAGCGGGAAATAAATGAAAATGAGAACAAAAAAGCAATAGAGAAAATCAACAAAACCAAAAGCTGGTTCTTTGAGAAGATCAATAAAATTGACAAACCCCTCGCTAGACTAACAAAGAAAAAAAGAAAGAAGATGCAAATAAATACTATCAGAAATGAAAGGGGGGAAATTACAAATGACCTCACAGAAATAAAAAGAATCATAAGAGGATATTATGAGAAACTATATGCCAACAAACTAGACAACCTGGATGAAATGGACAAATTTCTAGAAACTCATAACCAACCTACACTGACACAACAAGAAATACAAGAACTTAACAAACCAATCACAATTAAGGAGATTGAATCCGTCATCAAAAATCTCCCAGCAAAGAAAAGTCCAGGACCACATGGCTTCACAGGTGAGTTCTACCAAGCATTTCTAAAAGAATTAACACCAATCCTGTTTAAACTCTTCCAAAAAATTGAAGAGGAGGGAAAATTCCCCAACACATTTTATGAAGCCAACATCACCCTAATACCAAAGCCAGATAAAGATTCCACAAGAAAAGAAAATTACAGACCAATCTCTCTCATGAACATAGATGCAAAAATTCTCAACAAAATACTTGCAAATCAAATCCAACAGCATATCAAAAGACTTATACATCACGACCAAGTGGGATTTATTTCTGGTATGCAAGGCTGGTTCAACATAAGAAAATCAATCAATGTAATACACCACATTACCAAGTTGAAGGAAAAAAACCACATGATCATCTCAATAGATGCAGAAAAGGCATTCAACAAAATCCAACATCCTTTTTTGATAAAAATACTTCAAAAGATAGGAATAAAAGGAAAATTCCTCAATATGATAAAAGGCATATATGAAAAACCCACAGCCAACATCATACTCAATGGGGAAAGGTTGAAAGCTTTCCCCCTAAGATCAGGAACAAGACAAGGATGCCCACTGTCACCATTGTTATTCAACATTGTACTAGAAGTTCTAGCTAGGGCAATTAGACAAGACAAAAAAATTAAAGGCGTCCAAATAGGAAAAGAGGAAGTAAAACTCTCACTGTTTGCGGATGACATGATCCTGTATTTAGAAAATCCTGAAGTATCCACAACAAAGCTACTTGAACTAATAAATGAGTTCAGCAAAGTGGCAGGATATAAGATCAACACGCAAAAATCAGTAATGTTTTTGTACACTAGTACTGAACAATCTGAGGAGGAAATCAGGAGGAAAATTCCATTTTCAATAGCAACAAAAAGACTCAAATACCTAGGAGTTAATTTAACCATGGAAGTACAGGACCTATATGCAGAAAACTACAAAACAATGCTAAAAGAAATTTAAAAAGACCTAAACAAATGGAAAGACATTCCGTGTTCATGGATTGGAAGAATAAATATCGTGAAGATGTCAATCTTGCCCAAACTGATTTATAGATTCAATGCAATTCCAATCAAAATCCCAACAGCTTACTTTACAGAATTAGAGAAGGCAATTACCAAATTCATCTGGAAGGGTAAGTGCACCTGAATAGCCAAAAGTATTCTAAAAAAGAAGAGCAATGTGGGAGGAATTTCACTGCCTGACCTTGAAACATATTACAAAGCTACAGTGGTCAAAACAGCATGGTACTGGCATAAAGATAGACATATCGATCAGTGGAATAGAATTGAGAATCCAGAAATAAACCCTCACCTATACAGTCAACTGGTTTTTGACAAACCTACCAAGCCCACGCTGATGGGAAAAAAGTCTCTTCAACAAATGGTGTTGGGAGAACTGGATATCTATAACCAAAAGAATGAAAGAGGACCCCTATCTCACCCCCTATACAAGAATCAACTCAAAATGGATCAAAGATCTAAATATAAAAGCCAGGACCATAAAACTACTGGAAGAAAATGTAGGGAAACATCTTCAAGACCTTGTAGTAGGTGGTGGTTTCTTGGACTTCACACCCAAAGCACGTGCAACAAAAGAAAAAGTGGAAAAATGGGACCTCCTCAAAATTAAACACTTTTGCACCTCACAGGACTTTGTCAGAAGGATGAAAAGGCAGCCGACTCAATGGGAAAAAATATCTGGAAATTACATATCTGATAAGGGTTTAATATCCAGGATATATAAAGAGATGTTACAGCTCAACAATAAAAAGACAAATGACCCAATTAAAAAATGGGCCAAAGACTTGAATAGACATTTCTCCGAAGAAGAAATACAAATGGCAAAAAAACACATGAAGAAATGCTCAACATCACTCATGATTAGGGAAATGCAAATCAAAACTACAATGAAATATCATTTCACACCTATCAGAATGGCCACTATTAAAAAGACAGAGAACTACAAGTGTTGGAGAGGATGTGGAGAGATAGGAACACTTCTTCACTGTTGGTGGGAATGCAGGATGGTACAACCACTATGGAGGACTGTTTGGCAGTTCCTAAAGAAGTTGAATATAGACTTGCCACGTGACCCTGCAATACCACTACTGGGTATATACCCAGAAGAACTGAGAGCAGTGACACAAACAGACATCTGCACACCAATGTTCATAGCCACATTATTCATCATTGCCAAAAGTTGGAAACAACCCAGGTGTCCATCAACAGATGAATGGATAAACAAACTGTGGTCTATTCACACGATGGAATATTATGCAGCTGTAAGAAGAAATGAAGTCATAAAGCATATGGCAACATGGATGAATCTGGAGGACATTATGTTGAGTGAAGCAAGCCAGACACAAAAGGACAAATACTGTATGAATGCATTACTATGAACCAAATATATTGTGTAATATACTGTTTGATTCACACACACACACAAAAAAAAAAAAAAAAAAAAATCTACATGTATCCATTACATTTAATTGAGAAATGTATATATTTATTCATCTGTGTTTACTTTTTAGTTTTTTATTGCTTATGTTTTCAATTATTAAATGTACAAAATAAAGTTAAAAAAAAATAAGCAGTCATAATTTTGCTTGAGGCAAGCTGTTCAACATATAGTATAATAAATCTGCTTCTTCTTATTTATAGATCTTAATTAAGAGATTTTTTAAATTAAGTAAACATTCACATAAGTAAATTGTGTAACTACTGATCTCCTCCCTTTTAACAAACTTTAATATAACTTGGGGGTGATGATAGGTAATATAGTTTATGTCCAAAAGTGATATCTTACTTTTTAAATGTATGTTTTCTTACACTTTTTAATCTTGCCTTTAGTGGGTATTTTGCTCAATTAACAATTTATATATGGCTTCCAATTAAACCTTATGAATAGCCCTTATTAGTAGAATGAAAGATACTTATTAAAATTTTAAGTTAATCTTAATCTTTTCTTTTTTATTTGGTAAACATAAAAATGATGTAATACATTCTTTCTTAGTGGTGAATAATAAATTACCTTTTTGTTAAAAAAAAAAAAAAAAAAGTTATTATGGAGAGGCTCTCTCTGCTTAGAGGATCCCGCACCAAATCTCAGTGCATATTTCTATCCTCTCTCATTTCTCAGCAAGCTCTGTTCTTTTCCCCCATTTCCCAATAAATTCCTTTTACTGGCCTTAAAAAAAAAAAAAAAAAAAAAAAAAAAAAAAAAAAGTTATTCTGTGTTCTTCCCTTCTCTTAACTGGTCAAAACAAAATTTTTTAAACCTTAAGATTCTTTGAGAGCAAGAAGAGAATACTTAAGATGTTATTATTGTTGTTGTTGTAATTTTAGTCTGGTAATCCCTGGGCTGACTGGGTAGAACTGTGTTTGTGAAAGGATTTGTAACTTGGGAATTTCCAGTTGGTTTATTCCTCTGAATTTTATTCCAGGCAAATTGTTCTAGTTGTGGTTATATCAGTTTCCCTCACCGAGGTAGCAACAATAGGCTATATCCAAAAAAGAAAAAAATATGCAATTTAATAGAGATAAAATAAGTTCTAATGATGTATACTTGTGCCATTGAGTTTTTCCATCCCAAGTACATAGTTTGAGTAAATATGTTTAAGCAGCATTTCATTGCAGATTTGGGGCTGATTCTGTGGATAATCTTACTTACTTCTATTGCTTAATAGATGTTGGTGTGCTTTTTTTACTGTATTTCCCAGAATCCTTGACATCATGGTTTTGGGTGTAACTTGTTTTTTGTTTTGTGGGTGTGGGTCATAGAGATGGAGCACTTTTGGAGCTGGCAGCTCTCTTGGCTGCCCTGTTCCTGGAAAAACAGGCTAAAATTTGTTTCTTCTATCCTTCCGGGGACGCTCCAGGCCATTTAATTTCCTGCAATGTAGTAATTTCCATTTGTGGGTCACAGTCTGTTGGTGACTCATGAAATCAACTCAGTGGGTTATAATCAGCATTTTTTTTTTAATTGAATAGAAAGGCAGGTTAATACATGTCAGAATGGTAAATAATGTGAAAGTTGTTTGAATTACATATGTATGCATGTGTGTACTGGGTGCACATAGTATAATTATTTCTGCAGTCAATAAAATTTAAACACTGCTGTAATAAATCCATTTCTGCTAAACTAAAAAAAAAAAAAAAAAAAACCAAACACTAAAAAAAGAGAGAACCTTCAGTCAGTTCCTGAATTACTGTATAATGACAGACAACAGCTCAGGCTGCCTTGGTTCACCAGAAAGTTAAAGGGAAACAAATGTCAACATCTTGACATACATATCCTGCTTAAAGCAATTTAAAGCAGGCCCTTCCTCTCCCCATATCCACCTCAGCAGGCCTGCTAAACAATGTTAGAGTTTGAGCCTTTATGTTCTTTGACCCCCGAACGCAATGTGCTCAGAAGCCTGCACACAGACAAGCTGTCTTTCTGGGGGATAAAAGGCCTGTCTGAGACGTAAGAGATCAGAATTCCAGACCTGGCCTGGGTACCTACACTAGCCCACCCACCAGGGGCCAGGGCAGGTGGTCTCTCTACATCTCAGGTTCTACGCCTTCAAAGGGGACAGTAGTAGATATACACAGATGCAATGAGATGACCCCTAAGCTCTTTTTTTCAGTGATGACAGGTTATGTTTCTAGTCCACTGTCCTCTAGTTTTTTGTACCCTCTTGGCATAGGTTTCTTGGTGTTTGGCTTGGTTAAATGAAGGTCCTCAGCTTCTCTTCTGGTTCTCTTGGGGGTGGACAGGCAAATAAAGTAGGACAGGGCTCAGGTTTTCAGAGCCAGTGCAGCTGCTGTCATCCAGGCCCCAGGCACAAAACTGCTAAGCAGGGAAGGTTTCTCCTTAGCACACCCGGCAAATACTAGTCCCCACCCTGCAGGTCACTCTACCTCCCTAGCCCCTCCCACCTGCTCCTGGTCCCTCTTCTTCCTCCTCATGGCCATTTCAAAACCTACCTTTGAAGGAGAGACTTGAGATAATATAATCAAGTTACTCTAAGATATCAAAGACCAGTATATGTAAACCTTGAAGGGAATAACAGTGTTTTAAAAGAGCAGCTCATTAACTCAAATGGTAGAACAATGGGCAAACCAACTTCACAACTGGGTTGGAAGCAGGATATTTTCTGGGTGCCCCATAAATGTTCTGAGGCATTGATTCCCAGAAGGTTTGGGGCAAAACCCTGGTCCCTACTCATCAAAGACTCATACATCCTGGTTAAAGGAATAGTAAACCATGAAATGCTGGAACAGCTGTACTTACTGTATAGCCAATGAGTGGGGAGCTGAGGAAGCAAAATAGTTCATAGGTCTAATTTTTGTTTTTTGACACGTTAAAGTTTTACTTTTAACATTCCCCATGGAGAACATTTTTTTAACATTCCCCATGGAGAACATTTTTTTTTCCTCACCGGCTTAATCAAGATTTTGACAAGCAAGATTTCACAATATGTTACTTGTGAAATATTTATGTAATATTAACTTACATAATATTAATTACATACATCATTTCATTCTCTAGACTGAACATACTGTGTGTGTGGTTTTTTTCCTCACTGCTTCGTGCTTGTTTTGTTTTTTTCTGGACAGTTTTTTTTTTTTTTTTTTTTAAAGAGGCTACAAATTATCATGTATCTGGTGAGAAGCTGGATCTTTAAGGCCCTTTCAAACTCTAAGGTTTCACGATATGACTTTTGTGGCAGAAAAGTTAAGCTACAAGAAAAAGCATTTTGTACAGGGACAAGGAACATATAAAATGTACAATTATTTACTGAGGCACCAGCAAATAATTGTGTTAGTATACCATCTCAAGTGAGTTTGAAAATGGAGGATTAGAAAACTTAATCCTGCAGTACCTAAAAATACAGTGAGTTGACAACCCAGCATAAAATAAAGCTGAAGAGCAAAAGCATCATTGGCTTACAGTTGTATGTGCTTTCATGTTCTCAAAAAAAATTTTTTTTAATCAATCTCTTTTTATTCCCACAATATCCCTTAAGGAGTAGGAGCCCCAAGCCCTCATTCTACAGAGATCACTGACTGTGAAGGTGGTCACCCTCCAACATCCCCCTAACATCTCCTCAAACACCCTGTTCCATTCATTCTCCTCCCTTCCCTGCCTTTAAGAGGCTGGCAGAAGCTTCTATGCACACTGCATCACCTGGGCCCCTCCACCCTTCAGCATCCACATACGTCAATGGAGAAGATCATTGGGCAGAAGATGGGAAAGAGAGATGTTGGGGTATTTATTTTTCACCTGCCCATCCCTCCCAGGCAGCCGTTTTGGTAGGGTCAGCATTCTTCAATGCCACAGCAGCCCCAGTGGGCGACCTCTTGCCTGGAGCTCTGATGCCACAGTTCCCTCTCAAGCCTTTGGACCAAGGGTGGCAATGGCTCTCCACTGCTGCTCATCCCTGGGTCTCCCATCATCTTTACTTATAGGTTCCCAAATCTTATCCAGTCTTCTGTGTATCAGCTTGGAAGTTTCTCATTAATGTACAGTCTCCTTGTTGGGAAATCAATCATGTCTCCCACAAAAGACATGCTCAAGTCTTAATCTGCAAGTCCATTTGTAAACATGACTGCTGAAGATGCTATTGTTAGTTAGGATCTTTGAAGATTCTATGTAGATGTGGCTAAATTGAGTCAGGGTGGCCTTGATTCACATGGCTGAAGTCCTTATAAGAAAAGGAAATCTAGACAGAGACACAGATGACGGAGCAGGAGAAGTAGAAGCCAGAGGAGAAACCACATGAGGGAAGCAGAGATGCAAGCCAAGGAACCCCAAGGACTGCAGGAACCCAGCTCAAGAACACTACAGATTTCAGGGAGAAAGCATGGCCTGTGGAGACCTTGATTTTGGATTTCTGGCATCCTAAACCATGAGACAATAAATACTCATTGTTTAGTCAAACCAATTTTATGTTACTTGCCATAGCAGCCCCCTCAAACAAAGACACTCCTCAAAAATCCCTTTCATTTCTGTGCTACTTCCTGTTAGGATCTTGACTGATAAACCAGCCCACCAAAATCTCAAGAGTAAATTAGCAGAACAACCAGGACTAAACAATTAGCTTTTTAGCACGCATTATGCCTCTCTTTCTACTTCATCTCTTTCCCACATGCAAATTAGAAGCTAATAATGAAACCCACTGAAAACTATCTTTATAGCTGAGTATCAAACAAGGTTCTGCTTCCTTCAAGGTTATTAATATTTGAGGGAATTAATGGATGAATGAAGTCACTAAGTATGTTTTACTTAAGAATGACTAGAACTGGTCAAGCTTTTACTTTGCAGAGACAAATGTGAGACTCAACTACAAAAAATAATTTAGACCCACACTGCCCTATAAGGTAGTTACTAAAAAGATACATGTGGTTATTTAAATTTAAAGTAATTAAAATGAAAATTTTAAAAATCTAATTCCTCAGTTGCACTAGCCACAACTGGCTAGTGGCTACCATATTGGAGAGGAAAGCTATAGAACATTTCCATCATCACAGAACATTCTATTGGACAGCATTGTGTACTTTATTCTTTTATCCCCTGGACTCATTTCCTGTCCTTATATTTTCTCGGCTTCCCATTTCTAGTGATATTTATTTTACATTTACTTATTACTATTCTATGTGATTTTGTTGTAGGGTACCTTAGTTCCTTTGTGGAACAATTCAGGGTATCAGTACTTTTGAAATAATAGTGAATATATAACTCTGTTGCCGGGAGCTCAGCCTTCAGTTTTTTTTACTATATGGCACAGCTAATAACCCATGGGGCATGTTTATTTGCTCACAAGTCAAGAACATTTTCAGGAATGCAGCTCCCCTGTCCTGAAGGTACTATCTTCATTTTTTTTCATAAATGAAAAACTATCAACTATATATTAATGAAAAACTTCCATGCTGATACTGTCATCTGATTAAAACTTAATTTGAAGGGACAGATATTTCTATGCAGATTAATAAAATATCTTTTCTTTTTCAAATTTGAAAGTACATGCTCAAGGTCAGCTGTTTCCAAAGTCTTAAATAAACTGTTATGGCAAAAACAGATGGCCCACCTTGTCAGTACTGATGTACATGATTATATAATCAGAGTCCTGGAAATAACAGGAAGAACAGAGGAATGAAAATGTGCATAGACACTATTTCCTAGGAAAGAGAACATCTTTGGTCTAACATCATCTTAAAATTATGTTGAGAGAGTAAGCTGACGAAGTGACTAGGTTGGCCCATAGAGGATTTCTCCCTGAGACCACACTTTCAGGAGTTCCCAGATTTCTTATCTTTGTGTCTTGGGATTACAAAATCTGATAAACCAGTTACAGCAGCACAGTTCACCAAGATCACAAACAATTTACCTAATCCAGCCTGAGAAGATTTTAAGTTTAATGTCTGAGAAGCCCTCATAGGCTAGAGATGAGATTGTGGTACCCTGGCCAAGTTAAAAGATGGCATAAACGAAGGAAAAGCACAATACAAACAACTACGTTGTTGAAGGGCAAAGCATGGATTCCAAAGACTTATACACCTGTGTTCAAACCCTCCCTTTGGGACTTTCTAAATGAGTAGTCTGGCCTCTCCGAGTCTCTGCAACCTAACCCGATTGCCTAAAATGGGGTGAAGGCAAGTAAGCTTGAATTCCTTTATTTAGCAAATATTTATTGAGCACCTACTATATGCCAGGAACTCTGGTAGACAAGCATTGCATTCAAGCGACTGAGAGGGCCAGTGTGGGACCATGCAGAGTGAGGTAGAGACTGTTAAGACATCTGGCACACACTTAGGTGCTCAATGCTCCCCCTGGACGTCCATGGAAGAGAGAAAATATTTCTGTGAAATTATGAAACCAGACTTCTTGCCCTAGGCCAGGTTTGAACGGTATCTATTTATGTACTACTGTGAGTATGTTGTTAACTGAGAAGGAAAGGGGAGCTAAGGCAAACAAAAATTGAATGGTCTTGTGTTTTCTTTTTTCAGAGTCTAATTTATTAGATTTATTTCTCACACATTCTTAAATAAACTAAGCAAACTTATATATGTATCATTTAATTATATAGAAAGAATAAAAGAGATAAGGGAAACCAAGAATTGACCAACTTTTAAATATTTTTTCCATTTCTTGTACCAACTATTTTACTGCTGAGTTTTTTCACATTTCTGAGGAAATGCCTTTTCCAATGCCATGTTATCTTTTTCCAGAAAACAAAATAAGATGCAAAGTTTCCAATCTGTTTTACAAACAAGCAAAACTCTTATTCTTAAACTTCATATACAGCAATAAATTCATGACCAATGTCATTCATAAACTTATATTCTGAAGATAATTAAATGTTTTATTAAAAGTAACAACATTTGAAAACCCTCTATCATCCCCCCAAACAAGAAGATAAATTTCCAAGTTATCTATATAGAACAGGAACACAGAGATGTTGTACACTGTGTTCACTACAGCCACACCCAGGCCTCCACTATAGAAGTAGTTCTCTTTTTCAATTTTCCTCTAAACTAACTACTGCTCTCTTCTGAAATAAAGTCTTGCTCTCAAAAATTAACAGGAATACATTACAAATTTCTTTTCTTGAGCCCCTGTCTTCTTCATTTCCAGGCAAAACAAATGTAGATGCACATATTTAGAAACATCTCCATGCTATCCTTCAGATAACCAAGTATTTCATCTTTGTACAAAGATACCAATTAATGTTAAATTTCTGTTGCTTTACAGTTCAGTGAGTATATGATCTTAAGAAAAGCCTGTCAGACAAGAAAGATAAATGGAGATTTAGATCCACAGATAGATTGATAAATAAATGGACAGATAGAATGATATGGCAAATGTGGCAAAATGTTAAAACTGGTGGATCTGGGTATCTGGGGGGTATGGGTATGTTGGAGTTCTCTGTATGGGGTTTGTAATATTTTTGTAACTGTCCTGTAAGTTTGAAAGTATTTCAAGTTAAAAATTAGAAAAAAAAAAAAAAAAAAAAAAGGAAAAGGAAAGAAAAAGGAAAGGAAGGGAAAGGAGAAAAGAGGTAAGTGCAGGGAAAAAAGGCCTGTCAATAACAAGAAAGTTTTGCAATATCGGTTTGCAAAGATTTTTATAAATAGTGCAGTCTTAACTGTGGTATGGCACAACATGTACCACCTGACCTTTGACAGCCAACAGTTCTGGAGCAGTGCTGCCTCTAAATAGCAGCTTGAGCAATTTGATTAGTTTACTGTAGTTTACGCTTACTTTATAAAAATGATTGGGAGAGATAAAAGTGTAAGATCTTAAAAACTAGATGCAGTTAGAACAAAGATGAAATTAATAGATGTGCCCAAACTGACAAATCTTTGGCTTTGATCAGATACTAACAGATAGTCAAGGGAGTATAAAATTAATTTTTTTTAAAAATGCATGTATGCGAACATTCTTGCTGACCCGATTTTGTGATAATCAGGAGAGGCTAAACATTCGCTATATTAGAAACCATGCATGTGTCCCCAGACCTAGTTTTTCTCCCTAGGTCTGGTTTTCAGAATGTTGATGATAAACTAAGCAAAAAAAAAAAAAAGGCATGAAATACTGGGAAAATATTTAAGATTATTCCTAAAAGTTAAAGTATTATTAGAGAGTTTGTCATTTTTTTAGGCCTCTGACTACAGAACCTCCTTTGTAACACAAGTCTACCCTTTGATTTTTTGGTTCTTGTTTTTCTGAAATGTATTATATAAGGAAAGTAGGTGTCTGCATACTTATCAAGGCAAACTTTTGGGAAGATATTTACACTATATATCAATAGCCTTTACCTCAGTAACTTTGCTTCTTGGAATTAATATTATGGGCATTACATTAATATTGGGAAAAAAACCTTTCAGCCCAGTATGGTTTGCTTTGTAAAAGATGATGATGATAGCT
The DNA here is from genome assembly GCA_026826555.1 of Tolypeutes matacus. Lineage (NCBI taxonomy): Eukaryota > Metazoa > Chordata > Mammalia > Cingulata > Chlamyphoridae > Tolypeutes > Tolypeutes matacus. The sequence goes on along the minus strand of JAKSZT010053769.1, from coordinate 31,560,968 downwards.
AACATTTATTCAATCCTAATCATGCTGAAAGCCTTGTTCTAAGCTATGTATGTTCCCTAATTCATTTAATTTTCAAAATCATCCTATCAGGTATGCATTATTATTAGCCCATTTTACAGATGAGGAAACTGAGGCACCAAGAGGTTACATAACATGCCCAAGCTCACATTGCTAGTCTCCGATTTGAAAGGGGAAAAAAAAAAAACTCTTACATAATGTTAAATGAAAAAAATATATATATCAGGGCTCAAAAATTGTATATACAATATGATGCCTTAAATCCTTTTTTATTATTTAAGTAGGATATAAATAAACTAATTATTAGCCCCGTTTTTGAGCACGTTATAGAGAGAGTGCACTTTACAAGAAGAGTAAGTCACGTAATCTTCACATTTTCCATTTTCCGAAGAGAAAAGTTAGTCTAAAACAGGTTAGGTAACTCGGGCCGCGTCCCAACACCCGCGCGTCCTGAATTCATCAGGCCGAGCTCTCAGCCTGCACGGCATGGATGCCTCGATTCAGCCACTAGCTCACCCCAACCGCCTGTACTTGGCTGTATCCCAGCCCAGTCATGCAAGAACCACACCTATCTACATAAAAACCGAAAGCATAAACATGGTAAATGTAGATTTCGTTTTATAAAAATGTATGTCTGCTTCTGCTCTATTTGTGGACGCCTCTCCAGGTCTGGGCACGCCGTGGTCCTGGCCCACGGAGGCCCCGGACCGTGTCCACAGCGCGCGGCCCGGCCAAGCGGGCGCTCGCCTTCCCTCTAGCGTCTGTGTCTAAGCTCCTGGCCGTGGACTTTATAAGAATCTCACGCGATGCCCCTCTTTCGAGCGCCCTCCTTACCTGACGCCGTGGCCGAAGCTGCAGATCTCCGCGCAGCCTCCGGGACCCGCAGCAGCAGCCGGGTCTGCAGGCGGGGCGGGGAGCGTGGCTCCCATTGGCCGCTTGGAGCGGGCGGGGGGCGCGCACGGGCAGGAGGGGCGGGGGTTGAGAGGGACTCCTGACCGCCGGCCCCGCTCAGTGATCCCGCGCGGGGAGGGGGAGGCGGGCGCTGGCGGTGAAAAGGGGGCCTGGCAGCGCGTCCCGCTCGATGAGAGCGGGTGGCGAGCGTGAGAGTAAGGGGTGCCCCGGGCCTGTGGGGCAGGCTGTGGGGGTCGCACGTGGCCCGGAAGAGTGAGGTGGGGTTCCTTGTTGTCTGCGCCCTGAGCCCTGTTCGGTGGCGGTGGGAGAATCTCTAAGCGCGTGCGCCGCGGCCTGTGCCCGCGGCCAGCTGAGCGCCCTGCGCGGGGCTCTGGGATGGGGGACGCGTGCGCGGGTAAGGTGCCGGGTGGACCGCGGGTCCCAGCTGTGGAGGTGCCTCTGGCCTCCTCTGCAGTCACGCACCCTAATGGGGCGCTAGGTTAGAAGGGCCGTCACACGCGAGCAAGAGGAGTGGGAAGGGGCCTGGGCCGTGCCCTGTTCCCTGACCTCTGCTGGGTGGTAGGGGCAGGCAGTGGGAGCTGGCTGAGGGGAGGGGTTCTAGGCCCGAGTCCGCAGCTTGTGGAGGTTCTGGGCCCTCAGCCTGCGTCTGATTTGGACATGGGGAGTGGGCGCGCAGGAAGGGGGTTGTGGGGGCAGAGGTCCCTGGCAGGGGCGCAGGGGCCCGGGTCTGTGGCAGTGCCTTATTCCTTCACTGTGTGCGTTACCCCTAGTAGGGGACATCGCAGTTCTCTTCATTATTTCCTGCTTTCCTTACCTGGTACAAGCGGGGTCTGTTTTGGGTTAATGGCCCCCGGAACAAAAGAAACGTTTTATTTTGAAATTTCCCACTTATAGGGCAGTTGCAAAAATAATGCAAAACTCATACGGAGAACTCACACATACACACACACACACACATCCATACCCAGATTCACCAATTTTAACATTTTACCACATATACTTTATCGTTCTATTTATCTCTCTCCCAAACATTTTAGAGTAGATTGTCTATATATCATGCTCCCTGAACACATAATTCCATGTACATTTCCTATAAGAACAAAGCTATTCACTTATGTAACCACCTTAACTACAGTTATCAAGTTCAACAAATTTAACATTGGTATAAAGCTTACAGTCCTCATTCCAATATATATATGTTATGTCTCAATTACGGCCTTTGAGTGTATTTCCCTCCATTTTCTTAGATCCAGTCCAGGATCGTGTGTTGCATTTAACTGTCTCTTGTCATTGTCTTTCTTTTTTCTTTAGCTGTAAAAACATACACAACACAAACTTTCCCATCTTAACTACTTCCAAGCATACCATTCAGTGAGATTAATTACATTCATGAAGTTGTGCTACCCTTACCTCTATTCATTACCAGAACTTTCCTATCATCCCAACAGAAATCCTATATCCATTATGCATTAAGTTCCCATTCCCCCTCCCACTTGCCCCTAATAACCTGTACTCTATTTTCTGTCGATAAGAGTCTGCACATCTAACTATTTCATGTAAGTGAAATCATACAATATCTGTCCCTTTGTGACTGACATTTCGCTCAACATGATGTCTTCAAGGTTTATGTGGTGGCATATATAAAAACTTCATTCCATTTTATGTATATGATACAATTTTCTTATCCATTTATCTGCTGAGAGACACTTAAGTTGCTTCCACCTTTTGGCTAACATTGGTAATGCTGCTATGAACACTAGTGTACTAGTATCTGTCTGAGCCCCTGCTTTCAATTCTTTTGGGTATACCTAGAATATGGATTGCCAAATCATATCGCAGTTCCATGTTTAAGTTTTTGAGGAACCACCAAATTGTTTTCCCATAATGGGAAAGCGCACCATTCACATTCACACCAACAATGTACAAAGGGTCCTATTTTTCTGCAGTCTTGCCAGGATTTGTTACTTTACATTTTTTAAATAGCCATTTTCATGGGTGTGAGGTGATATCTCATAGATTTGATTTTAGTTTCCCTAATGGCTAATGACGTTAAGCATCTTTTCATGTGCTTATTGACCATTTGTATATCTTCTTTGGAGAAAAGTCTATTCAAGTCCTTTGCCTGTTTTTAAATTGGGTTATCTTTTTGTTGTTAAGTTGTAGGAGTTCTTAATGTATTCTGGATATTATACCCTTGTCAGATATATGGTTTCCAAATATTTTATCCCATTCTGTTAGTTGTCTTTTCACTTTCTTGATAATGTCCTCAGAAGCACAGAAGTTTTAAGTTTTGATGAAATCCAATTTATCTATTTTTCCTCTTGTTGGTCGTGCTTTCAGTGTAGTCTAAGAATCCGTTAACTAATACAAGGTCCTGAAGATATTTCCCTATGTTTTCTTCCAAGAGACTTATAGTTGCAGTTCTTGTATTTAGGGCTTTGATCCATTTTCACTTAATTTTTGTATATGTTGTTAGGTAGGTGCCCAGCTAAATTCTTTTGCATGTGAATATCCAGTTTTCCCAGCACCATTTGTTGAAGAGACTTTTCTTCCCCCGTTGAGTGGACTTGGCAATCTTGTTAAAAATAATTGGCCATTAATTATGAGTTTATTTCTGAGCTCTCAATTCTATTCCATTGTCTATAGGTTTGTCCTGTGCCAGTACCACACTCTTGATTACTGTAATTTTGTAATACACTTGGAAATCGAGAAGTGGGAGTCCTTTGTTTGACCCTGTTCTTTTTCAAAATGGTTTTGGCTATTCTGGGTCCGTTGCTCTTCCATATGAACTTGGTGGTGACTTTTTCCATTTCTTTGAAGAAGGCTGTTGGAATTTTGATTGTGATTGCATTGAATATGTAAATCACTTTGAGTAGTATTGACATCTTAACAATATTAAGTATTCTGGTCCATGAGCACAGAATATCTTTCTGTTTACTCAGGTCTTCTTTAATTTCTTTCAATAATGATTTATAGCTTTCTATATACAAGTCCCTTACATCCTTGGTTAGATTTATTCCAAGATATTTGATTCTTTTAGTTGCTATTTTAAATAGAATTTTTTCTTGATTTCCTCTTCGGATTATTCATTACTAGTATATAGAAATACCACTGGTTTTTGCCTGTTGATCTTGTTACCCTGCCACTTTGCTAAATTTGTTTTTGTTAGCTCTAGTAGCTTTCTTGGGGATCATCGGGATTTTCTGTATAGGATCATGTCATCTCTGGATATGGATAGTTTTACTTCTTTCTTTCTAATTTGGATACCTTTTATTTCTTTTTCTTGACTGATTACTCTGGCTAGAACTTCCAGTAAAATGTTGAATAACAGTGGTGATGGTAGGCATCCTTGTCTTGTTCCTGAATTTAGATGGAGTGCTTTCATCATGATGTTTACTTTTGGTATTTCATATATGCTCTTTATCATATTGAGGAACCTTCCTTCTATTCCTAGAATTCTAAATTTTTTTGATCAAAAAGAGTGCTAGATTTTGTCACATGCCTTTTCTGCATCAATTAAAATGATCATGCTTTGTTTTGTTTTTTCTTCATTCTGTTAATGTGGTGTATTACATTAATTGATTTTCTTATATTGAACCACCCTTCCATACCTGGGATAAAACCCACTTGATCATGGTGTAGCTTTCTTTTAATGTGCTGTTAGATTCAGTTTGCTAGTATTTTCTTGAGGATTTTTGCATGTATATTCATAAAGAATCCTAGTCTATAATTTTCTTTTCTTGTGATATTTTTATCTGGCTTTGATACGAAGGCGATTTTGGCCTCATAGGCTAAGTTAGGGAGTGTACTCTCCTCTTCAATATTTTAGAAGAGTTTGAGCAGGATTGGTATTAATTCTTCTCTCGGAATATTTGTTAAATTCATCAATGAATCCATCTGGTTCTGGGCTTTTCTTTTTGGGGAGTTTTTTGATGACTGATTTAGTCTTTTTACTTGTTATTGGTCTGTTGAGATAGTCAAATTCTTCTTTAGTCAGTGTAGGTAATTTGTGTGTTTCTAGGAGTTAGTCCATTTCATCTACGTTATCTAATTTGTATGCATACAGTTCATAGTTTCCTCTTGTCCCCAGTGTATAAAATCACAACTTCCCACCGAACTGAGAGGGATACATCAGACCAAAAATGACTCAGACAAGTCCAACTTGGCCAGTAAGTGAGTGTTTATTGGGGGCTTATGTAGGGTCCTCATACTTGGCATGGGAGGAGAGATAGCAGTTCCAAGCTCGATTGTTCATACTCACTGCAAGATGAGAGAGGTCTTTTATAGTACATGTCTACATGCAGATGGGGAAGGCACACGAGGGGGAGCATGACTTTTAGAGAAAGTAGCTTAGGGCAGATAACAAGGGAATGTTCATTTACCACATTTATCAGTAGGACAGAAATTTCATAGTCACAGTGACTACATAAAAGCTCTATTGACATGAGGGTGGTCAAGCAGTTTAAAAGAACAGATTGTTCTGAAAGTTTCTGGGAGAAAAGGTTACGCATTTCTGATGCAGGGTTTTCACAAACAACCTGTTCCTGAGGCTTGCCTTTTTACTGTTTGGGAATGGAATGTTGCTGTGCTAGGAAAAGGAAAGAAGGGGAAAGGTTGGGGAAGAAAAATGCAAAGTCATATATGCTACATCTCTGTAGCTGCTTTTAATTTCAGTGGGGTCAGTAGTGATGCCCTGCCTTTCATTTCTATTTAGTCATTTATATCCTCTATGTCTTTAGCCTCTAGCTAAAGATGGGTCAATTTTATTGGTCCTTTCAAAGAACCAACTTTTGGTTTTGTTGATGCTCTCTATTGGTTTTTTAATTCTCTATTTCATTTATCTCTGCTCTAATCTTTGTTAGTTCCTGCCTTCTGCTTGCTTGGGTTTAGTTTGCTCCTCTTATTCTAGATCCTCCAGTTGTGAGATAGGGTGTCTGATTGGAGGTATTTCTTCTTTTTAAATGTAAGCATTTAGAGCTACAAATTTCCCTCTCAGCACTGCCTTTGCTGCATGTTTTATTCTGCAATAAAAAGACACGAAATATCTATAGAGAGTACAACATGGATGAACCTTGAAAACATAATGCTAAGTCAAAGAAATCACTCTCAAAGACCACATATTGCATGATTCCAGTTATGTGGAATGAAAAGAACAAATCTATCGGTACCAAAAATAGATTAGTGCTTGCCTAGGGTTGGAGGTAGTGTGGGGTGTGGATATTGGCGGTGGTGGGTAAGGGTGGGGGGTTTTTGGAGGGGGGATAAAAATGTTCTAAATTTGATTGTGGTGCTAGATGTACAACTCTATGAGCGTACTACGAGCTGTTTAACAGTATACTTGAAATGGGTGAATTGTATGATGTGTGAATTCTATCTCAATAAAGCAGTTAAAATAGGATTTTGATTAACTAATTATATCCATTGCTTTTCTATTTTCTACCTCATTAATTTCTGCTTTTGTCTTTATTATTTCCTTCCTTTTGATTTACTTTGTTGCATTTTCTTAATTTTTGATCAAGGCATTTAATTCATTACTTTGTATTAATAAAAGTATTTATTGCATGTAAGTATTCCTCTGATCACTGCTTTACATGCATCCCATCGATTCTGATATGTATAGATTTCGTTGTAATTTTTTAAAATTCTATAACTTCAGTTTGTCTTTCCTTTTCACCCAAGAGTTGTTGAATAGGAGGTTTTAAAAAGTAAATATATAATTCTAGGTTGACATGTTTTTTCTTTCATCACATTAAAGGTGTTGTTTCATTTTCTTCTGCCCTCCAGTGTTTCTGAAGAGAAGCTACCTGTCCTGTTTTTATAGTTGTGTCTTTTCTTCCCTCTGCTTTTAAGATTTTCTCCTTATTTTTGTTTTTTTAGTAATTTGATTATAAGGGGCCTAAGGTATGGTTTCTGAGCTTCCTTGGGGGTTGCTGAGCTTCCTGGATCTATAGGTTGTTGTTGCTGTTGTTTTTAAATCAGAAAATTTGGCTAATACTTTTTTTATTTTATTTTTTTACTTTTTGCTCATTTTGAAAAAAAAGATTTTCATCTGTTTGTGGGCATGTATTTTCTTTTGTATGGCTTCATTGTCTAGAGGCATATTATTCTGCTCCTTATTCTTTTTTTCTCATAACTTTGTATGGGATTCAGTTGTGTTCATTATTCATGTTTAAGTGCAAGGTGTATTTCATCCTAGTGGAGGAAAGAGGTCTTTTCCTAAGTTCACAGTTTTAGAGCTCCCTCTTCTGCTGTATTCATGAAATACTCTCCTGCGTTTGATCTCTCTTTTTGCCACTTCTGTTCCTGAGCTGCTCAGTTTGGATTCTACTTCTAGCAGTTACTCTTTAACGTGGGGCTTTGTCCTGTTAGAAAGCTTTAGTCAGAATCAAGAGTTCACAGGACTCTGACTGCTGCGGAACCTCTAGCTCTTACTTGGGAATTGGAGTCTGCAAAGCTCACTCACAGGATCGGTCATTGTTCTCAGATTGAATCAAAATGGGTCTCTGTGAGTACCTTTGGTAAAGTGGGGATTCTCACACTCTCGGGGATGTCAGAAGACCATTTCCTTCTGCACACAGCTGCTGGCATCAAAATGAGTTTAGCTACTGTTGGAGGTTTCTTCCTGCCTACGCAAATTTGAGAGTTTGTTGATGCCTTGTCACCTAGTTTGTTGTTGACGTTATCTGGGCATTTTGGCTTTGCTATCCTAATTCCTCTGTTTTATTATAGGGCGGGGATTCGGAGAGATTAAAAGACACACAGCACCACTGTCATCTTCTCAGAAAATAGAAAAAGGAAAAAAGCATACTATGAAAGTTATTTTAAAAGAAGTTGTTTTCATGCTTGAAATGTAATAAAGAGAGTGATTTACAATTTATAAGGATGAAATTAGATTAGCGGTTATGTAGGGCTGGGGAAAGAGTGCAAAAGGGTATGGAGTTTTTCTTTTTGGAGTAATGAAATAGTTCTAAAATTTTTTGTGGTGATGAATGCATCTAAATTGTGATTGTACTAAAAGCCATTGATTATACACTTTGGATAGATTGTAGAGTATGCGACTATATCTCAATAAAACTGCTTAATAAATAAGTGTGCAAGAATAGCCAGAAATAGCAGCTATGTATAGCAAGGGAAACATAAAGAAATAGAGAGGTGAAGAATTTTCTTGTTTTCTGTTTTTTGTTTATTATTATTATTGAAATAATGAAAATGCTCTAATAATGTTTGGAGTGATGAGCGCACAACTATGTGATTATACCAGATTCCACTGATTGTACACTTTGGATGAATTGTATGCTTTATTAATATGTATCAATAAAACTGATTTGTTTTTTTTAAAAAAAAGAGTAATTTAGAACCTGAATTTTAAAGTTAGTCTTGAATTGAAATACTGTTCTGTTGTTGATTATGTGATCTTGTGCGGTGATTTATTCTAAGTCTCAGTTTTCTTATCTGTAGGGATAATGTTCAGAATTCTTAACAATCCGTACAGCCCAGGTGCTACCCAATCAGAAAGAACACTGTGACACTGTGATCAATCAAAACAGATAGCTCTGAATAATTGCTTTGCCTCTACTAGTGTGCACTGGCTGGAGACCAATACTGCTTATTTGTAAAATGGGATTTAAGTATATATGCCATGCAGTTTTGTGAGGAATAAATGCAGCAAATGCTTGTAAAAGATGTTTGGCACATCTTGATGAGGACATAGTAAGTAGTTGATAAATGGGATTTATTATTACTGTTATTTATGAACAGTTTTACTCATATACTCTGTAAAATTATCCTGCTTGCTATCAGTTCTTTCTCTCCTACCCCATCCAATTGCCAATGTCAATAAGTACCCCCTTCTCTGAGTTTTCGTAACATTTTGTTTGAATCACCAGTATAACATTTGTCATATTATATTTAGGAGGGGTCGGGGTAAGGGAAGAAAATTCAAAACATTAAAACAGAAGTTGTGTGTCGTGTCAGACTTTTGGTTGCTGGACCATGGGGAATCTCTAAGTCTCAGGGATGAGGTCTGAGTGTGTGCAAGGTTGTTGTAGGGTTGAGAGGCCTCAAGATCTTTAGGCATCAGCTATTTATCAACTGGTACAGACATATTTTGATATTTGACAATCAGTAGGGCCTCACTGGGGCCCTCTGGCTGAGTTTCAGCTCTTAGTATAAGTGTGTCCTTGCTAGACTATGACCACTTCTTGGCAACTTAGTCTCACCTGGAACACAAGGGTGCTCGCTCAATCAATGTGGATATGTAAACAGTTAAAAACATGCACACACATAAAAGAAACAGTTAAAAGGGGAGAAAATACATATGTTAGAGGAGGGGATAATTGCAGACAAAGTTTCCACAATAAATAACTTTAGAGACAAGGAAGAACACCCGTGCTTTAGAAATAGCAGAAAGGATCAATGAAGATATGCTGTGAGTAAGGTTTTAAATCAGAGATGTGGGGGAGGGGAAGTAGGTAAAAATCACTCACCTCTAATGGTCACAGTTGGTTTGCAATGCATTTGGCAAAACTATCTTCCAGAGTGAAAGGGAAAAAGAATTGGAAACTAGAAATGTCAAGATAGTAGATTTATAATAACTTTGGTGCAGGGTGTCTTGGAGAATCAGACTACTAAATGAAAGGAGGATGTGTGAAAAGCTTTAAGTCCAAGGTGAAGATGCTAAGTTTCTCATAAACTAGTAATGGAAGCAGACCCGTTTTTTCTTTTAATGATGGTAGTATCTGTAATGATTTCTCTCCTCTCATTCCTGATATTGATAACTTGTGTTTTCTTTCTTTTTATTTTGACTGATCATTTCAACCCAGCCATAGGGTTACAAATTTTATTGGTCTTTAAAAACAAGCAGCATTGCTATTCAATTGATTGTCAAATTTACTATTTTGTTTTTCTACTTATTTTAGGTTTAATTTGATATTTTTTCTAATTTTAAGGTGGAAGCTTAAATAATTTAGACTTTTATTCTTTTCTAATACAAGTAAATAAAGCTATAATTTTCCCTTCTAATCCCTTCTTTAACTACATCTCATGCCTTTTGATATGTGTTTTTATTTTAATTCAATTCAAAATATTTTTTAGCTTCCCTTTTAATTTCTTCTTTGACCCATGGGTTATTTAGAGGTACATTTTATTAATTTCAAAATATTTGAGAATTGTCTACATACCTTTCTGTTATTTTTTTTTCTAAATCAGTTCCATTATGGTCAGTTATCATAGTGTATATTATTTCAATCTGTTTAAATTGATTCAAATTTGTTTTATGAACCATCATCAAACTTAATATTCTGCACACTTAAAAAGGTATAATTTGCTTTTTATGGAGTTTTCTATAAATGTCAAATAAATTGAGTTGGTTATTTTGTTCCAGTCTTTTATAAATGTACTAATTTTTTTACATAATTTTTTTTTATTTTTCAAAAGATACTTAGATTAAATAAATGTTACACAAAAATTATACGGATTCCCATATGCCACACCTCTCACACCTCCCACAACCTCCCACATAAACATCTTTCATTAGCGTGGCACATCACCTGCAATGGATATACGCATCCTGGGGCTTTGCCACTAAGCATGGACCATAGTTCACATTGTAGACCACACTCTCTCCCACACAGATCTGCATGTTATATGTGGATGTAAAATGGCCTATATCTGTCATTGCAATGTCACTCAGGATAATTCCCAAGTCCCGAAAAAGCCCCTGTATTACAATTGCTTTTCCCTCTCTCTGCCCCCAAAGTGTCCAGTGGCCACTGGCTCCACATTAATGTTGTAATTTTCTTCCATTACTTGAATCACAATATGTCTATATAACAGAATACCAGTAATTCCACTCTATTCCATAGCTCTCCCCCCAGTCCTGAGGAGTCTGGGATGGTGATGTCCACTCCACCTCCAAGTAAAAAGGGGCTTATATCCCATGGATAAGATGGGTGGGATTATCCTGCCTGCAGCTGCAGACCCTCTCCATTCCCTGGGATGGCCGTTGTCCATCATCATCTCCCTGCCAGGTGTCCTGGGTGAGTCCATTGATCTGTAGAGTAGGAGTTGCAGCTGCACTGAGATTCCGGGCCCAGCTGGCACATGGGCAGGCCAAAGACTCCAGTCTCTGGAAGTACACCTACAAACTCCAGCACCACATATAGGTTTGAATAGAAAGGACTTGATGGACCTTGTGTAGGGAGGACATATTTGAGTCCAACTCTGTCACTCTCAGAAGCACAGATTCCAAAGTAGGGCCCACTGATAAGGCGCCAAACTCCGTAGCTATCCACCCTGATATAGGACCTGGGTGCCTCCAGAGCCCTCAGGAGGCCCTCAATTTGGAGTGATATCTTCATTGGAAGCCTATGAGGTCCTACTGAGATGTGCATAAGCGTTACCTCTGGGATGACCTCCTGACTCACTTTGAAGTCTCTTAGCCATATGAACTCGTTTGTCTTTACGTTTTCCCCCTTTTATTCAAGGTCTTTTTCCAGTCGTATTGCCAGTTGGCACTAGGTAGTAATTCCTCATTGCCAGGGAGGCTCATCCCCGGGAGTCATGTACCACACTGGGAGGAAGGTAATGCAGTCAAATGCTGAGTTTGGCTTAGAGAGAGGCCATATTTGAGCAAAAAGGAGGCTCTCAGGAGGCAACCCTTAGGCACCCCATAACAATAGGCTAAGTTTCAATTTCAAGAGCAAACACTCATAAGGCTAGTCATCAATAACAAGAGCCCATCAGTGGATCATCCTCCTTAGCAAGACACTGTCCCTGCACTTGGGGGACTGTTGCTGCTCCCTTGGAAAATGTGGCATATCTCCACAGGCTGGGAATTCAGTGTTCTCTCATTTATTGAGTGATTCTTCACCCACTGTGACCATGCCCCGTGAGCATTTGAACAATTTTATATACCTTTTATGCATGTTCAGGTGAACTTCCTCCCATGCATCCCCCATTCATGACAGTCCCCACCAACCATCCTCTCCCGCCCCAGTTTTAACCCTTCTGTGATCCAAAGCTTCTTTAAAGATGAAGCCAATATAATAGCCAAATACAATTAATAGGAAAATGAAATAATAATTATAAGATTAAATGTAAGAGATAAAATACATGAAAACTTAAAAAAAAAAAACTAAAAATAAAATAAAATTAAAGGATTGGGATATTCAAAAAATGGGAAAAAGAAATAAAAAAAAAATTTTTTTTTACATTTTGCCTTTTATCATGGCGATATCAGGTGTCCAGTCTGTACTGTGGCACCTTTCCCCTCTCACTCCCCAGTGTTTCACTATTTTTCACTTATTTTTCAAAGAAGTTTTAGGTCACAGTAAAGTCACACCCAGAATACAAGAGACTCTCATATACCCAACCTCCTCCCCCCATCCTCACCCCATATTAAAACGTTTTTGTATGTAGATGGTAGCATTGTTATAACTGTTATACAGATAGTGAAACATAGCTACTAAACATTGTCAATGGTTTACAGTATGGTTTACATTTCAGACTGTACAATTTTATACATTTTGATGATATTTACCATGTCCTGTATCCATCACTGTAAGGTAATGAAAAACATTTCCACTGACCACTAAATACCCCCTGTTTGATCTATTCTGTTCCTCCCTCCCCATCTCCCTGGGGCCCACGACGACCCCCTGACTTGACTCACTGGATGACAAGATTCGTAGTTACATGCAACAAGAGGTCTGGACACACGGGTTTGTTCTCCCCTATTAGGAACCAACCTTGCTCATAAGAGTCACCCACCTGTCTGTTTCTGGACGAATCGGTCCTCCCAAAAATGGGAGTCCATCTCCTTCCCGCTCATTGTGTGGGTCTCCACCCATTATACAACACATTATGACAGGATGAACACTCACATACTCCATAGAAGCCTGCTCCTGATGTCCCCCGTCCCCAATTCCCCCCCAACCAACACCCTAAACCAGTGACATTTCCTTGTCATATTGCCTTATGGGCATTCCTACCTCTGCACTTTCAACCTCTTACCCACAAATCCCAAGTGGTCACCTGCCCCCTCTCCCATCTTTTCCCCCAGTATCCGGGGTATTCTAACCCACCCTTCCCAATCTACCCACCTGTCAACCCTGCACCACCAAATGCAGTAATATCACTACCCACCTGTCCTATCCCTTCAATATGCAACTACACTCTATCACTTTGTTATAGATTATGTCCATATGAGTGATGGCTCACAACTTTCTCTTCTTTTCTCTTTCTTGTAAACCTATCTTTCAGACAATGGTTCTCAGAGACTGCTCAATTTCCTTAACTCATGTCAGTAAGGTCATGTACTGCTCATCCTTCAATGCCTGGCTTGCTTCACTCAACATAAGGTCTTCAAGATTCATCCATGTTATTCCATGTGTTAGCACTTTATTCTTTCTAACAACTGAGTAATATTCCATTGTATGTATGTACCACATTTTGTTTATACATTCATCAGTTGATGGGCCCCGGGACTGATTCCAAATTTTGGCAATAGTGAACAATGAACATTGGTGTGCATATATCTGTTTGTGTCTTTGCTTTAAATTCTTATGGGTATATACCCAGCAGTGGAATCACTGGATCATACAGAAGATCTATTGTTAGTTTTCTGAGGAACTGCCAAACTGTCCTCCACAGTGACTGGACCATACCACAATCCCACCAGCAGTAGATGAGGGTTCCTATTCCTCCACATCCTCTCCAACATTTAGTGTCTGCTATTTTTTTAATAGCTGCCATTCTGATGGGTGTAAGATGGTATCTCACTGTAGTTTTGATTTGCATTTCCCTGATAGCAAGCAATGTTGACATTTTTTTCATGTGTTTTTTAGCCATTTGTATTTTTTCCTTGGAGAAGTGTCTTTTCAGGTCACTTGCCCATTTTTTAAATGGGTTGTCTTATATTTTCAAGGTGTAGGATTTCTTTATATATGCAGGATATTAGGCTCCTATCAGATATATGGTTGCCAAATATTTTCTCACCTTGGGTAGGCTTTTTATTTTCTTAATAACATCCTTTGAGGCGCAGAAGTTTTTAATTTTGATGAGATACCATTTATCTAATTTTTCTCTTGCTGCTCGTGCTTTGGCTGTGAAGTTCATGAAACCATTTCCTATTACAAAGTCCTGTAGATGCTTCCCTACATTATCTTCAAAGGTCTTTATGGTTTTGGCTCTTATATTTAGATCTTTGATCCATCTTGGGTTGATTTTTGTATAAGGTGTGAGATGGTATTCTTCTCTCATTCTTTTGGATATGGATATCCAGTTCTCCAAGCACCACTTGTTAAAGAGGCCATTCTCTCCCAACTGAGTGGGCTTCATGGCCTTGTCAAATATCAGGTGACTGTATATGTGCCAATACCATGCAGTTTTTTGTTTTTTGTTTTTTAATTAATTTATTTTTTTATTGTGGGTAAAAATCAAAATTTTCACAATACATACCAATATTTGTAAAATGATATATAAATATATATGCATATATGTGCATTTGCTTACAAAAATGTTATTTATATATATATAAATATATTTTAAGAGGTGCTTAGATTATCCAAAATATTACACAGAACCCACTGGGATTCCCATGTTGCCCACCTCCCACACCTCCCACCAACATCCCACACAAACATCTCCCACAAGTGTGGCCCACCACCCTCAATGGACTTACACATCCTGGGGCCTTGCCACCAACCATAGACCACAGTTCACATCATAGACCACACTCTCTCACACACAGTTCTGAGTGGTGTGTGCTGATTTAAAATGGCTTACATCCGTTGCCACAATGGTACTCAGGACAACCTCCAAATCTCAAAGAAGCCCCTGTATTTCAACTGCTCATCCCCTCCCTGCCCCAAAAGTGTCAAGTGGCCACTGGCTCCACCTCATTGTTATAATTTCTTCCATTGCTAGAATCACCATATGTGTACAACAGAATACTATCAAGTCCACTCTAATCCATAGTTCTTCCCCAATCCTGCAGTTTTGATCACTGTAGCTTTGTAGTATGTTTTAAAGTCAGGTAGTGTGATACCTCCAACTTCATTTTTCTTTTTCAATATGTCTTTGGCATATTTGGGGCCTCTTACCACTCCAAATATATTTTGTGGTTAGTTTTTCCAGTTCCTTAAAAAATACAGTGTTGACTTTTATTGGGTTTGCATTAAATCTGTAGATTAGTTTGTGTAGGATAGACATCTTGATGATGTTTAGCCTTCCTATCCATGAACAGGGAATATTTTTCCATTTAGTTAAGTCTTCTTTGATTTCCTTCAACAGTGTTTCATAGTTTTCTGTATATAAGTCCTTTATATCTTTAGTTAAATTTCTTCCTAGGTATTTGATTATTTTAGTTACTATTGTAAATGGTATTTTTTTCCTGATTTCCTCCTCAGTTTGCTCGTTATTGGCGTACAGAAATGCTACTGATTTTTGAGCATTGATCTTATAGCCTGCAACATTACTGAACTCCTTTATAAGTTCTAGAAGCCTTGTTGTAGATTTCTCAGGGCTTTCTATGTATAGGATCATGTCATCTGCAAATAATGAAATTTTTATTTCTTCTTTTCCAATCTGGATGCCTTTTATGTCCTTTTCTTGCCTCAGTGCTTGCGCAAGTACTTCTAAGACAGTGTTAAATAGGAGTGGTGATAGTGGACATCCTTGTCTTGTTCCCGATCTCAGAGGGAAGGCTTCTAGGATTTCACCATTGAAAATGATGTTAGCTGTGGGTTTTTTCATATATACCCTTTATCATATTCAGAAAGTTTCCATCTATTCCTATCTTTTGTAGTGTTTTTATGAGGAAAGAGTGCTGTATTTTGTCTAATGCTTTTTCTGCATCTATAGAGATGATCATGTGGTTTTTTTCTTTCAATCTGTTTATATGGTGTATTACATTGATTGATTTTCTTATATTGAAACATTCTTGCATACCCAGGATGAAACCCACTTGGTCATGGTGTATAATCCTTTTGATATGTTGTTGAATGCGATTAGCAAGTATTTTGTTGAGGTTTTTAGCATCTAGGTTCATTAGAGAAATTGGTCTGTAATTTTCCTTTCTTGTGGTATCTTTATTTGGTTTTGGTATTAGGGTAATGTTGGCATCATAGAATGACTTAGGCAATATTCCTTCTACTTCTATTTTTTGGAAGAGGTTAAGCAGAATTGGTGATAGCTCTTTCTGGAACGTTTGGTAGAATTCAGCTGTGAAGCCATCTGGTCCTGGGTTCTTCTTAGTTGGGAGGTTTTGATGACTGAGTCTATCTCTTTACTTGTAATTGGACTGTTGAGTTCATCTATTTCTTCTTTCATCAATGTAGGCTGTTTGTTTCTAGAAACTTGTCCATTTCCTCTAAATTATCATTCTTGTTCGCATATAATTATTCAAAGTATCTTCTTATGATACTCTTTATTTCTGTGGGGTCAGTAGTGATATCCCCTTGCTCATTCCTTATTTTATGTATTTACATCTGTTCTCTCTTTTTCTTTGTTAGTCTGGCTAAGGGTTTGTCAATTTTATTGATATTCTCAAAGAACCACCTTTTGGTTTTGTTTTTGGTTTCCAGTGCTTTCTTATTCTCTATTTCGTTTAGTTCTGCTCTAATCTTTGTCATTTCCTTCTTTCTACTTCCTTTAGGTTTAGTTTGTTGTTGTTTTTCCAATTCCTCCAAGTGTGCAGTTAGGTCTTCAATTTTAGCTCTTTCTTCTTTTTTAATATATGTATTTATGGCTATAAACTTCCCTCTCAGGACTGCTTTCGCTGCATCCCATAGGTTTTGATATGTTGTGTTGTTGTTTTCATTAGTTTCTAGGTAGTTACTGATTTCTTTTGAGATTTCCTCTTTGACCCACTGTTTGTCTAAGAGGGTGTTGTTTAACTTCCATATCCTTGTGCCTAACCTGTTTCTCTGGACCTTAGTAATTTCCAATTTCATTCCGTTGTGGTCAGAGAAATTACTTTGTATAATCTCAATCTTTCTGAATTCATTGAGAGTTGTTCTGTGGCCTAGCATGTGGCCTATTTTGGAGTATGATTCATGTGCACTCGAAAAGAATGTAAATCCTGCTGTATTTGGGTGTAGTGTTCTGTATATGTCTATTAAGTCCAGGTCCTCTAATGTACTGTTGATAGCCTTTGTTTCTTTATTGATTCTCCATCTAGATGTTCTGTCTAATGATGATAATGGTGTATTGAAGTCCCCTGCTATAACTGTAGAGGCATTTATTTCTCTTCTTAGTTTTTCCAGAGTTTGCCGCACGTATTTTGAGGCACCCTGATTAGGTGCGTAAATGTTGATGATTGTTCTCTCTTCTTGAGGGATTACCCCTTTTACTAATATATAGTGTCCATCTTTGTCTCTTACAATAGTTTTGCATTTGAAGTCTATTTTGTCTGATATTAGAATACCTACTCCTGCCCTTTTTTGGGTATTGTTAGCTTATAAAATGGTTTTCCAGCCATTCACTTTCAGCCTCCTTGAATCCCTGGGTCAAAGGTGGGTTTCTTGTAGACAGCATATAGATGGATCATATTTCCTTATCCATTCTGCCAATCTGTGTCTCTTGACTGGTGAGTTTAATCCATTAACATTCAGTGTTATTATTCACAACGAATTTCTTACATCAGCCATATTTTCTTTT